>QNTS01010303.1:22773-33990 GCA_003317085.1 Hucho hucho
ACGTACAAAATCAGCAGGGGATCAAATAATTTTTTTCCCTCACTGTACTTATGCTAAAATGTATTTTTCTATTCTACTGACATTTCATTTATGTTCGTAATCTTGTCTTTTATTATTTCTTATTGTTGTTGCATTGTCGACAGGTGAGCATTTCGTGGGACGATGTGTACAATGCTTATCCCGTAGGCTACATAAGACTAATACAACTTGAAACTTGAATCATAATAATTTCCACAATGGCAGCTGAGTTGCACTGTTCATTTGTATCCTTTTGTAAATAAAGTTTTTGCATGAACTGTACTGTATGTATTTCTCTAGTCTATACGTTGCCTGATGAGGGATTCATGTTTAATGCGTTGACTATATAGGGTTTAATGCCAGACAACCTTATCAGATCATGCAATGTTTACTGTATCAGAGGTTGATACTCTTTTTTTTATTTTAATGAAAGATGAGAAAATCAAGCATGTGGAAGTTGTCACAATTTGTATGGAGGTAAATCATTGTCATGTAAATTGGAGCGTTTAAAAAATATTAAGAGAGAGCTAAAGCGAGAGAGAGAGAGAGCAGGATCTCTGGGTGGTGGGACCTGTTTCTTCTAACCAATTAGATGAGGTTTTCATAGACCAGCGTACTTTATACTGGTCGGTTGGTGACAGCTCATATGGGCCGTGTTGTCTGGAGCAACCACCTGTCAATCACAACATGCGTTACCAGTTTCCTTAGGGAGACAAGAATATTGGTTAGGATTTAGACCTTCCCTGTCTCTGGTCTACACTCCAGCAGCTGTTTTTTGAAAGCTATTGTCCAAGTCATTGTTATTAAGAGTTTGTAACGCTAACATAGTCTGAGACTAGCTACCAAAATCAATTAGGTAAAATTATTTTGCAAGCAAATTTTCAGCTAGCCAGCTTGATTCTGTATGGAGCCATATCTACACTGAACAAAAATATAATCGCAACATGCAACAATTTCAAAGAGTTTACTGAGTTACAGTTCATATAAGGAAATCAGTCAATTGAAATAAATTCATTAGGCCCTAATTCTTCGGTTGTGCAAACCCACAATTTAATCAGCTGTCCAGGTGGCTGGTCTCAGATGATCCTGCAGGTGAAGAAGCCGGATGTGGAGGTCCTGGGCTGGCATGGTTACACGTGGTCTTCAGTTGTGAAGCCGGTTGGACGTATGGTAGAGAAATTAACATTAAATTACGGTGGACATTCCTGCTGTCAGCATGGCAATTGCACGCTCCCTTGTGGCAGCATAATTACAAGATTATGTTATGTTTATGCACCAAATGGTTGTTTTATGAAATAGAGTAAGGTTCTTAGAACTCTCTCTCTTCCTTTCTGAGTTAACTGAGAGGAGTCTTTTGTAGCTTGGGCTGGCAACTGTTAAAGAGATGGTTTCCACTCTAGCTTCCTGCAGTTAGTCTGCTAGAAATAGCTTGAGCTGACAATGACTTGGTGATAAAAACCTAAAAGCTGGCATTCCATAGACAAGATTTGGTGTGTGTGACTCGAAATAGAGAGAGCCTGGAAGAGTTTAGAACAATTCCTCATGTCTCATCATCCTGGCAGCTGGGAAACTAAGCCAGGCTGGATGTAAACAACATCCCGTGTAGATAACAAAGGTGGCTTATGGGAAGTTTGAAACCAGGCTGACCAACCTATATCACATCTGTTTTTTCATTATCAGTTAAGCACTCAGCAACACACTTCGGAGTGTGGGGTCGACGGTTTCATTATTGCAATAATAAATCAATATTGAATAAAGATGATTGTTTGAAAAAATGAGACTCTCTCACTTGAATAGAATATTCCACCACACTCCCTCAAAACTTCTGTGACAAAATTGCACATTTTAGAGTGGCCTTTTATTGTCCCCAGCACAAGGTGCACCTGTGTAGTGATCATGCTGTTTAATCAGCTTCTTGATATGCCACACATGTCAGGTGGATGTATTATCTTGGCAAAGGAGAAATGCTCACTAACAGGGATGTAAACAAATTTGTGCACAAAATTTGAGAGAAATAAGCTTTTTGTGCATGTGGAACATTTCTGGGATCTTTTATTTCAGTTCATGAAACATTGGACCATGTAACGTATACGCTGGGAGTCAGATTGTCAGGTTCCGTGTGTGTAGCTGGTGCGTGAGAGTCAGGTGCAGGAGAGCAGAGAACGAAAGCACTTTACTGTGGCACAGTATAAACACTGAACGCAAAAGCGTTACAAAAACAAATGCCTACAGGAAAAAGTGCGGCAGCACAAAGTACAAAATACCAGTCTGGCGCAAACCAGCCGGAAACGTGCCACTGACAATAAACAATTACACACACAGACATGGGGGAAACCAGAGGGTTAAATACATGACAAGTAATGAGGGAATGACAACCAGGTGTGTGGGGAAACAAGACAAAACAAATGGAAAATTAAAAGTGGATCGGTGATGGCTAGAAGACCGGTGACGTCGACCGCCGAACACCGCCCGAACAAGGAGAGGCACAGACTTCGGCGGAAGTCATGACACAGAGAGCAGGCGCAGATGGTGAGTTTTAATACTGAACAGATACAAAAGAACAAACATGGGACACGTACTGAATGTGAGAGAAAAACCAATAACACCTAAGGACTGATGTCAACCGAGGGCTAAATAAAGGGGAAATAATCATGTAAGTGATGAAGTCCAGGTGTTGCAAATGATAAGGCGCAGTTGTGCGTAATGAAGCTTGCCAGGTGTGCGTAATAATGGGTTACCAGGACCGGTGGTTAGTAAACCGGCGACGTCAAGCGCCGGAGAAGACGTGACCGACCAACACTTCACAAGTTACGTTTATATTTTTGTTCAGTATAGTTCAAGCCGCTGTCAGCAACATTAGAATAGAAAGGTATGATTTGACTAGTGCCCAGATATCACTAATGCTACATGAATAACAGAGAGGGCAGTACAGACTTTTGTTAAGTATTAATTGAGGACCCAGGTGAGGAGGGACACGATCTTGTTGGCCGTCAGGTCCTCTGCAGCCAGTTCCTGCACCCTCACAGACACCATGTTGTGGTAGAGTTTGAAGAAGAAGCACCGCACACTGTGGCCTCCAGCCTTGCCCATAGCGCACTGCAGCACTATCAACAGTTGCTTGTCCAGGTCATCCGACAGGCCCTGCACCTTGCCAAAGTAGTTTTGAATGAGGTTCATGTTGTTTATTGCTGCCCATACGGTACTGATCATACAAGAGGTCATTCCATGAGCACTCCAGGTTCATCAGCTTGTGGTGGCCCTCCAGCAGCTTGGCTTGCTCTATCATTAACGGAGTGTCTCAGGCATTGGATAGGGAGAAGAAATATTAATACACAAATACATTGCAACTGTACAGTGTCACATTGAATGCAATGTAAGCCAACAATAATAGTTCCCAATCAAGTGGCATGTAATGGTGCAGCTGAACATACCTGAAAATCCAAAGAAAGGATAGGCAGGAGCCAGACAGCCCGCCGTGCCGCTTCGTGGACAAGGACTCCCGTTGTTAGGGTGGAGAGACAGGGACATGTATCTTCTCAGTATATCCATGATCTTAGTTTAAATGTACCTGCCATGACAGCTATCAGCTGGGATTCATTGGTGGACATTGACAATCAGTCTCAGCGGTAAACTGGTAAAGCATGTGATGATTTGACAGGTGGTTGTGCCACACAACAAGGCCCATGTGAGCTGTCACCAACCAACCAGTGTAGAGTACATCTACAAAATACTGCAGTCAAAAGCCGTGAGCATCTGTGTGTGACGTCAGTGTGTAGTGTACTGAAAAGGGGCCTTTGCAATTTGAATTTACATAGGGAGAATCTATATCCATAATTCAGTGGAGGCTGCTGAGGTGAGGCCGGCTCATATTAATGGTTGAAATGGAGCGATTGGAATGGCATCAAACATATATAAACCATGTGTTTGATGTATTTGATACCATTCCACATATTCCGCTCCACCATTACCACGAGCCACCTGCAGGAACCAACCCTATGAACCATGCCTATGTAGCTTTTTTGTGTAGCAGTATATAGGAGGACTGAAGGGACCACCCTGGCAGAGCTTGTGGCGGACTTGTACTTTGTATGTGTGTTTGTTGTAACCTCAACAGTTAACTGATAATAAAGAGTGATTCATTTAATGTTGACTTCAGGTGTCCCTGGTGTTGAATTTCCACCACAGTATGCAATTGAGATTTTACAAAGATTATGAATATACTGACAAGAGACATGTCTCGTCGCCCTAACAATGGGAGTCATTGTCCACAAAGCGGCGCGGCGGGCTGTCTAGCTCCCGCCTATCTTTTATTTGGATTGGTGGATACATCTCATTGTTGTAATCCTTTTTTGAATATTCGATGAGGGTTGTTGACGTCAACTGCCTGTATTCAATGGAGAAAGATGCTAAGCTACTACCCTCATACCATGAATATGCATAGCCATCTCGAGACAACTCCGATATAAAATGTTTTTTTTTCTCAAAATTGCTGGGATGTCACGTGTCCTACTTATCAGTACACTCGGAACAACTTAAGCATTACGAAACTTCTATTCAATCAAATAAACATCACATAGCAAATAAGCCATTAATTTACCTAATTTGACACTCATTGATCTCCATACAAAAACTCCTTGCTTGGTGGGCGAAACAACGAAAAAACGCCACCAGCTGGAGGGAGACAGATTTTCCGGCGAGTTGGGCCTCTCTCTTCCTATCTGTATCATCCCAGCCACTTGAGTAACCTTCATGGATGAAGTGGCCACTTCTCCCATCACAGCCACACACTGTGGAGCAACATCAATACATACAGTGGGGCAAAAAAGTATTTAGTCAGCCACCAATTGTGCAAGTTCTCCAACTTAAAAAGATGAGAGAGGCCTGTAATTTTCATCATAGGTACACTTCAACTATGACAGACGAAATGAGAAAAAGAAATCCAGAAAATCACATTGTAGGATTTTTAATTTATTTATTTGCAAATTATGGTGGAAAATAAGTATTTGGTCAATAACAAAAGTTTATCTCAATACTTTGTTATATACCCTTTGTTGGCAATGACAGAGGTCAAACGTTTTCTGTAAGTCTTCACAAGGTTTTCACACACTGTTGCTGGTATTTTGGCCCATTCCTCCATGCAGATCTCCTCTAGAGCAGTGATGTTTTGGGGCTGTCGCTGGGCAACACGGACTTTCAACTCCCTCCAAAGATTTTCTATGGGGTTGAGATCTGGAGACTGGCTAGGCCACTCCAGGACCTTGAAATGCTTCTTACGAAGCCACTCCTTCGTTGCACGGGCGGTGTGTTTGGGATCATTGTCATGCTGAAAGACCCAGCCACGTTTCATCTTCAATGCCCTTGCTGATGGAAGGAGGTTTTCACTCAAAATCTCACGATACATGGCCCCATTCATTCTTTCCTTTACACGGATCAGTCGTCCTGGTCCCTTTGCAGAAAAACAGCCCCAAAGCATGATGTTTCCACCCCCATGCTTCACAGTAGGTATGGTGTTCTTTGGATGCAACTCAGCATTCTTTGTCCTCCAAACACGACGAGTTGAGTTTTTACCAAAAAGTTCTATTTTGGTTTCATCTGACCATATGACATTCTCCCAATCCTCATCTGGATCATCCAAATGCTCTCTAGCAAACTTCAGACGGGCCTGAACATGTACTGGCTTAAGCAGGGGGACACGTCTGGCACTGCAGGATTTGAGTCCCTGGCGGCGTAGTGTGTTACTGATGGTAGGCTTTGTTACTTTGGTCCCAGCTCTCTGCAGGTCATNTTAAGTGAGAGAACTTGCACAATTGGTGGCTGACTAAATACTTTTTTGCCCCACTGTACATGTACAATCATTATCATTAAGGGCAACATTATTAACTAGTAGTGATGGGCATTCCGGCTCTTTTCAGTGAGCCGGCTTGTTCGGCTCAGCTCATCAAAAAAAGCCGTCTCTTTAAATACGTTTTGCATTTTTTCAAGTCAAACAATTTGCGATAGTTTGACTATGATTGGTGTTAAAACAATTCTAATTAAATTATTAAATTAAATCATACTCTCTAAATAAATGTAAAAAAGAAGGATGCTATTACACATGTGCATTTAAAGTATAACTTTTTTAATGTATATAAACAAAGTGCATATAAATGTAACAATTCAAAACAAATACAATCTTAACAGCATAATAATAGAATATTGCACCATATCAAAGAAAAATAAATAACAATGTGCAAAACTGCAGCATCCCACTTAAAACATTAAACTGGTCCCTCTTTTCTCTCTCTTCTTTATTGCCATGTTATAACCAGCAGCACACAGCAATGCTTCCTGTTGCCCTGGAGCCTGAGCCAGCTGACTGCTGGGGCTGTCCCTCCCTGCTGCTGAGGTAATTCTTTGAAGAGCCTCATAAATCGCTCTGGCATCACTGAAGGCTAACTTCTGTGGTGGTTCATTTCTTTACTATCAAATGAGGAGAGACAAACTTATCACACAAGTCAGAGTTATACTTAAACGCACACACACAACGCGCACATATAAAGTGAATTGATTGAGTGCTATACGATAATGATGGCTGGTCATGGCTGGTCGACGATTCACGATCAGATGATTTGTTGAGAGCCCCGAGACAAAAGTACAAAGGTCTTTTATAGCCAAGATACACCCCTTTCAACCTACATGACGAACAACAGATTCAGTTGAAGTCGGAAGTTTACATACACCTTAGCCAAATACATTTAAACTCAGTTTTTCACAATTCCTGACATTTAATCCTAGAAAATATTCCATGTTTTAGGTCAGTTAGGATCACCACTTTATTTTAAGAATGTGAAATGTCAGAATAATAGTAGAAAGAATGATTAATTTAAACTTTTATTTCTTCCATCACATTCCCAGTGGGTCAGAAGTTTACATACACTCAATTAGTATTTGTGTCACGTCCAGGCCTGGTTTTGCAGGCTGGTGTTTAGTTTGTGTTTTGGGTTGTAGGGTTTTTGTGTTCTAGGTGTTGTATTTCTATGTTTGGGTTAATGGTTCCCAATTAGAGGCAGCAGATTGTCGTTACCTCTAATTGGGAACCATATATATTGTTTGTGCTTTTCAATGGGGTTTTGTGGGTCATTGTTTGAGTGTTTGTTTGAGTGATATATGTACACCGGAGTTACGATCTTCATTTGTTTGCGTATTGTTTTCCCAGTTACGTGTAAAATAAAGTATGTATACTGGAAGCATCGCTGCGTCTTGGTCCTCTACTATAGAAGATCGTGACAATTTGGTAGCATTGCCTTTAAATTGTTTAACTTGGGTCAAATGTTTCGGGTAGCCTTCCACAAGCTTCCCACAATAAGTTGGGTGAATTTTGGCCCATTCCTCCTGACAGAGCTGGTGTAACTGAGTCAGGTTTGTAGGCCTCCTTGCTCGCACATGCTTTCTGTTCTGCCCACAAATGTTCTATATGATTGAGGTCAGGGCTTTGTGATGGCCACTCCAATACCTTGACTTTGTTGTCCTTAAGCCATTTTGCCACAACTTTGGAAGTATGCTTGGGGTCATTGTCCATTTGGAAGACCAATTTGCGACCAAGCTTTAACTTCCTGACTGTCTTGATGTGTTGCTTCAATATAGCCACATTATTTTCCTGCCTCATGATGCCATCCATTTTGTGAAGTGCACCAGTCCCTCCTGCAGAAAAGCATCCCCACATGATGCTGCCACCCCCGTGCTTCACGGTTGGGATGGTGTTCTTCGGCTTGCAAGCCTCCCCCTTTTTCCTCCAAACATAACGATGGTCATTATGGCCAAACAGATCTATTTTTGTTTCATCAGACCAGAGGACATTTCTCCAACAAGTACAATCTTTGTCCCCACGTGCAGTTGCAAACCTTAGTCTGGCTTTTTTTATGGCGGTTTTGGAGCAGTGGCTTGCATCTTCCTTGCTGGGCAGCCTTTCAGGTTATGTCGATATAGGACTCGTTTTACTGTTTGTACCTGCTGTTTCCTCCAGCATCTTCACACAGTCCTTTGCTGTTGTTCTGGGATTGATTTGCACTTTTCGTGGTACCTTCAGGCATTTGGAAATTGCTCCCAAGGATGAACCAGACTTGTGGAGGTCTAAAAAAACAATTCTGAGGTCTTGGCTGATTTCTTTAAATTTTCTCATGATGTCAAGAAAAGAGGCACTGAGTTTGAAGGTAGGACTTGAAATACATCCACAGGTACACCTCCAATTGACTCAAATTATGTTAATTAGCCTATCAGAAGCTTCTAAAGCCAAGACATAATTTTCTGGAATTTTCCAATCTGTTTAAAGGCACAGTCAACTTAGCGTTTGTAAACGTCTGACCCACTGGAATTGTGATACAGTGAAATAATCTGTCTATAAACAATTGTTGAAAAAATGACTTGTGTCATGCACAAAGTAGATGTCCTAACCGACTTGCCAAAACTATAGTTTGTTAACAAGAAATTTGTGGAGTGGTTGAAAAACTAGTTTTAATGACGCCAACATAAGTGTATGTAAACTTCCGACTTCAACTGTATACAGGATGTGTCACAAGGTTAAGATTTGTATGAAAGATACCTATAGACAGTATCTGCTGTGTCAACAGTTTTCATTGTGTAGAGACCAGTGTCTGACCCTCCAACTCCAAACTGGAACCATCTCTTCCTGGTACGGTATAGAACAGAAACATTAACTCATGCTCTGGAATGCTCTTTAGGTTTTATCACCCAAAAGACATCGTAAATCTCCTGGCAGTGTTATCTCCCAGAGGCCCATCCTCAGTAGAACATGCACACAATAGTTAACAAAATACTCTATTCTGTTGCATTTATTCAACCATTTAATGCAATAAAAGTATTATAACATGATCTTGCAATTTTTCTCCCACACTTCTTAAACCTGGGGTCAAGTGCAGCGGTTTCTGATAGCACATGATTATATTCCATTCTGTGGAACCTTCTGTCCATTGATGAACATAGGGTGTCCATCAACTCTGTCACATGTCCTGCGGTTACATTTGCTTCTCTCTGGCATTTGCTTCTCTCTTTTGAGGCTGTTGTTAGAGGTTCACCTAGGGGTCATGATAGGGCTGTACTAAATGTTTGATGTATTATAATAATTGATTATGCTCATGTTGTATTAATAGAAGGGGAGGGGTTATAAGACCCCTCTTTACATTTCATTTATAGGGTCCTAGAATACAGATTAACAATATATATATTCATTATAGAGGTTTAGTATTGTTCCACAATTGTTTTCTAGTTTTCTCTCTCTGCTTCTTATAGAGGCCCCTCTGAGAAATGTGTGACTGTGAAGAAGGAGCTCTGCAGGGGAGCGGGGGAGATAAGAGACTATTCAGACATTCCACAATAAATCAACTTTGGGGAGTGAACATTTATTGCCTAGCTTTTAGATAACACTGAAACTCTATGTTTGTGTAGCTGTGGATGCATGGGCTTGGTCTCAGGAGTAGAAAGTAATGATGTAGGCAGTGACATCACTAAGGCTGGACATGGGGTTTAATAAAACAACTTGGGACTTTTTCTATTTCGTAGAACTTACTCGGAAACATGCGTGCTATGTTCCTGATTGTCAACTTCTGTCTGCAATTGCATTAATAAATTAATGAATGATTTAAAGATATTGTCATGATGCTAATTTCACCAACGAGCCAATGATTGACAAGGAAACAAGGAACGAACTCTAACAGTTGGCGAGCTTGCCAGGAGTGAGTGTCCACCCGGTTGGAAGAGATTCCACACCATGTTGCCAGAGCTCCAAATTAAAAAAGGTAAGCAGACACCCGTTTCATCTAAGTCTGTAACTAAATGGCATTCACTGGTGTGGTTTCCCTCTAACAAGTAAGTGCCACCTCACTCAATCTAAATTATAGACATACACTTTGAATATGACATAGTCGGATCTTAATTTGGTGACGTTACGTATCGGACTATTGGTGAAATGCATGATGTCAATATAGGATGAATGAAATGAAAGCTTGATGGTTTTAATTTTATTTGTTAGAGGCAATTCAGAGCGACAATTGCCCGGTTTTAATTTTATTTGTTGGAGGCAATTCAGAGCGACAATTGCCCGGTTTCAATTTGATTTGGAAGAGGTGGTTTGACGAGGCTATCTGAGGCATGCCATATCTACGGATGGGTGGCCGGTATTATTCGATTGTTATTTTGCAGAGGTGGTTTGACGAGGCTATCTGATGTATGCCCTATCTACGGAGGGGTGGCCGGTTATGAGTTAAATACTAGTTTGTTTTGCAGAGGTGATTGATTGAGCGTTAATCACCTAATTTTATTTGTTTGATACTAGTTTTTATTTATTTTGTAGAGGTACCCAGTGAATGAGTTGAGTTGGTTATGAATAGTGGTAATTTTGTGTGAAATTTACCAAGTGAATGAGTTGTTGATGAATAGTGCGTTGTATGTTTCATTGTTTGTTTGTCTGTGGATTAGGGCGGGGTTGTTGGGTAATGGCTCAATAGTGGAATAAAAAGTTAGGAGTAGGACAGAAGTTATTTTACTAAAAGGTTGAATATATTTGTTGGTGATACTTTCCTACCATAGGACAGTAGTGGAAATGTGCAACCCATAGTATACCAGCAAGAGAATTATAAAAGACGTTCTGTAGACATTTTCATAAAAAGTTATTTTGTGATTCTATAACCACCAACGGGCACTGGTGTATAACATATTACTGTTACTCCACACCCTTAACTACTTAGGGAGTGGTGGGGCGCGACACTACCCGGTGAAATGCAAGGCGCCAAATTCAAAATCCAAATGTTGAATTATTAAACATTCATCAATATACAAGTGTTGCATAGTCATCAAAAGCTCTGCTTCTTGGCAATATCACAGCGTTGTCAGATTTCAAAAAGGCTTTACGGCGAAAGCACAACATTTGATTGTTTTAGGGTAGGACCTCCAATATTTTTATTAGCATAAATTCATAAACCATCGCGGTTCACACAAAACAATCCCTTACCTTTTGAAGAACTTCTGCTGAGGGCTTCCCAAGTGTCCAACGAAGACAATCCATGGTTCTTTTGTTAGAAAAAGTCATTTATTATATCCATAAATCTCCGTTTGGTTGGTGCGTTATGATCAGAAAATACAGCGTCCACTCGCCCATTGAACCGTGAAGAGAACTCGTTCAACCTATACCTATACACTTGTCCAAGA
>QNTS01010305.1:0-12420 GCA_003317085.1 Hucho hucho
CTAACACCCAGTGATGTTGTGGTAATAATACTAACACCCAGTGATATCCTGGTGCCAATACTAACACCCAGTGATGTTCTAGTAATTATACTAACACCCAGTGATGTTCTGAGTTTATAAGTACAGGATTCTGGGCCGAGTGCAGCTGTGAGGTTGTGGGGCCTTACCTGGGCTGGGTGCAGCTGGCTTGTGCTGGGGTCTTAACTGGGCTGGGTGCAGCTGGCTGGTGCTGGGGTCTTAACTGGGCTGGGTGCATCTGGCTTTTCTTGAGCAGGAAGGATGGCCTGGCAACCCTCAGTGCCACACAGTGAAACAAACTGCTGTGTCTGGCCCAACTCTGTCTCCACACCACCTCATTTCTACGTTGCCAAGTTTGCTGTTTTCACTAGACTGTTAAGACAGGCAGGGGTCTCCTCTGAGTTTTTTTAATTCAGTATCCTTAATGCACAGTGCTCGAACTTACTGTAGCAGTGGAAAACATGTAATGTGAGGATGAGAGTACATGGTCATCTTCTTTTTAAAAACATTTAAAAGATTCAAAACATGGTCCAGTTTCTGTTTCTAAAGATGTCCTCTTTGAATCTTTGCTATGCGGCAGGGGTAAATAATTAGAACGTTTGAGAAATTGGTTTCCACATTGAAGGAATCTAGAGTTCAAAGGTGAACGTGTGGCGTTTGGTGCTGTGTTTAATGTATGAACTACATGTAGTGGATGTCCTCACATCTGCTTGTTTTAACGCCCCAGCTCAACATTTGACGCACGCGACGGCACAGGGAGAAACTTACTACAGTGTCTACGAGAGAGAGAGAGACAGAGAGGGACAGAGAAAGAGAGAGACAGACGGAGACAGAGAATGACATGACTAAGAATAGCCGGAGGGTCTTGTATGATACTAGCGGCGCCACGATCCTCCTAGGGGAGATTACATGTACAGTATGAAAGCTGCGTGCCTTGCGGGCACCTGCTAAGGATTTTAGAATAAGGAATTCCTTGCATTCATGTTTTCTCCTCCCAGCAGTGACCCCAGAGTTCACACACAATCATTTCAGAGGTGCAGAAGTAGGGCATGATTACTTGTTTCCAGCTCTCTCCGCTGATGTAACAGTCTAGCTCCTCATTACTCCTGCATTCCACACACACATGGAGAGGATTTGGAAAATAACAGCTTGACAGCTGATGCTAACTTGATGATATTCGGAGCCATGAGCGACTGAAGTTAGCAGATTTAGGTGAACTGTGCTTATCTGGCAGTAAACAGTGGTTGTGCATTTTAATTGGCAGTAAGGAGTGGTAGTGCAGTTTATCTGGCTATAAGCAGTGGTAGTGCAGTTTATCTGGCTATAATAAGTGGTAGTGCAGATTATCTGGCTATAAGCAGTGGTAGTGCAGTTTCAGGTTATCTGGCTATAAGCAGTGGTAGTGCAGTTTATCTGGCTATAAGCAGTGGTAGTGCAGTTTCAGTTTATCTGGCTATAAGCAGTTGTAGTGCAGTTTATCTGGCTATAAGCAGTGGTAGTGCAGTTTCAGGTTATCTGGCTATAAGCAGTGGTAGTGCAGTTTATCTGGCTATAAGCAGTGGTAGTGCAGTTTCAGTTTATCTGGCTGTAATCAGTGGTAGTGCAGTTTCAGTTTATCTGGCTATAAGCAGTGGTAGTGCAGTTTATCTGGCTATAAGCAGTGGTAGTGCTGTTTATATGGCTATAAACAGTGGTAGTGCAGTTTCAGTTTATCTGTATGTAAGCAGTTGTATTGAGGTGTATCTGTCTGTAACCAGTGTTAGTGCAGTTTTCTGGCTATAACCAGTGCTAATTCAGCTTATCTGGCTGTAGGTAGTTGTAGTGCAGTTTCATTTTATCTGGCTATAAGCAGTAGTATTGCAATTTCAGTTTTTCTTTCTGTAAGCAGTGTTAGTGCAGTTTCAGTTTAAATGTCTATAAGCAGTGGTAGTGCAGTTTATTTGTCTATAAGCAGTGGTAGTGAAGTTTATCTGACTATAAGCAGTGGTAGTGAAGTTTATCTGGCTAAAATCAGTGGTAGAGCAGTTTCAGTTTATTTGGCTATAAGCAGTGGTAGTGCAGTTTATCTGTCTGTCATCAGCAGTAGTGCAGTTTATTTGGCTATAAGCAGTGGTAGTGCAGTTTCAGTTTATTTGAAAATAAGCAGTGGTAGTTCAGTTTATCTGTCTATAAGCAGTGGTAGTGCAGTTTATTTGACTATGCAGTGGTAGAGCAGTTTCAGTTAATTTGGCTATAAGCAGTGGTAGTGCAGTTTATTTGACTATAAGCAGTGGTAGTGCATTTTATCTGTCTCTATGCAGTGGTAGTGCAGTTTATCTGGCTATAAGCAGTGGTAGTGAAGTTTATCTGGCTATAAGCAGTGGTAGTGCAGTTTATCTGTCTGTAAGCAGTGGTAGTGCCGTTTATCTGTCTACAAGCAGTGGTAATGCAGTTTATCTGCCTATAAGCAGTGGCAGTGCAGTTTATCTGCCTGTAAGCAGTGGTAGTGCAGTTTGTGATGGCAAGTGACATTTCAAACTTTCATCTGAGAGTTTCTTCATAGGCTCTGATATGTTTTATGCCATGAAACACAATTAAAATAATCCTGATTGTCACATTTAATTTTCCTTGTTTTATTTGGTCAAAGCACTTTTAATGTCAACAGGACATTGAATACCATTGCCATGAGCGCAAAATATCACAATCAGAACTCATTTAAATGAAACTGGAGTCTCAGAGATGTAGTTACGTGTACATTCCTTTGCCTCTAGGAACAATGTCCTAAGGTTTCTGAAAATGATTTGCTATGTTCTTCTTCTTCTCTCTCACTCTTTCTCTCGCTCTCTCTTTCTATCTCTCTCTCTTTTTAAAACTACAGTCATACATTTGAGAACCTACATTATCCAGACTTCTTATGGCAATGGCATGTGGCTCACCTCACGTTGCATATTTGGCTGATCAGATCATCTTTTTATTTCTGACCAGAATGGCACCCTTTCGCTACACAGTGCTCTACTTTTGACCAGGACCCATACTAGGACTTTACCCATACTAGGGCTCTACCCATACTAGGACTTTACCCATACTAGGGCTCTACCCATACTAGGGCTCTACCCATACTAGGACTTTACCCATACTAAGGCTCTACCCATACTAGGGCTCTACCCATACTAGGTCTCTACCCATACTGTGGCTTTACCCATACTGGGGCTTTACCCATACTGGGGCTCTACCCATACTAGGACTTTACCCATACTAGGTCTCTACACATACTAGTGCTTTACCCATACTAGGGCTTTACCCATACAAGGGATCTACCAATAGTAGGGCTCTTGACAAAATGAGTCTACTACATAGGGAATGGGTTACCATTTGGGACGCAGCCGTGGCGTGGTGTGAGACTGCAGGAAGTCTGTCTATGGAGGCTGTGTGTGTGTATGTGTATGTGTATGTGTATGTGTTTGTGTGTGTGTGTGTGTGTGAGGAGGGTGTGACGGGAGAGCCCCCACCTGGAAGTACTTGTCAGGGGTCAACGGTCAATGCTATTGAACTGGAGTGACAACATCCATACATAAACAAGCAGGCACCAATCAGTGTAAGAAGAGAGAGGTTTGGTTTCCCGTGAGCCCCCCCACCCCCTCTTTTAGTTCCAGTCTCAGAATTTGCTTTGATGCTATTACATTGCTGTTACACAGGTACGACATTATTACAACATAATTCAACCCTCGTGTATATTCATTGTGAAAATGTGTGTCAAGTGTAACCAAGACTTGCAATGCATCATAGTTGATGGATCATCTTCAAAAACTCTCTAGATGTTGTCCAATTCCTAAGAATTTCTTAAAACAAATGCAACCATGCCAAGTAGCTGGGTTAAAAACACATTTATTAAAAAGTTCAAAGCCAAGGGAGGAGAAAATAAATGAGTTAGCTGATGCCTCAGACAAAAAATGTAACAATTATTTTTTAATTACAGGTCAAACCTGGTCTGCATCCCAAAAAATATAATAATAATTGTATATGCCATTTAGCTGATGCTTTTATCCAAAGCAATTTACAGTCATGCATGCATAGATTTTACATATGAGTGGTCCTAAATGACACCCTATTCCCTACATAGTATGGACTTTGGTCAAAAGTAGTGCACTATGTAGGGCATAGGGTGCTAATTGGTACGCAACCCTTTTCTTCCCTGGACATGTCCTTGAGAGTGCTGCATTGTTCCAAGAAACAGAATTCCTGTACACAATGATAGGAAACATTAAAATGCACTAACATCATTCATTATTATCCTATCCAGTCCAGGATCAAAATCACATAGAAACTGTCCCATACGGAACCCTATTCCCTACATACTGCACAACTTTTGACTAGAGTCCTATAAGCCCTGGTCAAAAGTAATGCACTACATAGGGAATAGGGTGCCATTTGGGATACAAACAGATTGGAAGTCATCCACAGAGGTGGTTCCCTTCCACAGCGACAGAGTAGAATAGGTGTCACACTGTTTCTTTCTATGGCTGATTAGTCAACCCTTTGGATCAGTAATGTGCATTTCCTCCACAGTTTACAAGGTCCAGAAAGGCACATTAGCAGGCCAGTCATATCGTGTTAATTTTCTGGATAACCAAGATGGCGTAGCAGTCAGACGTTTGTTTTTGTCTTGTCCTGTCCTGTCCCTTCTAAACATCGTTTTCCTTGTTTTTGTCATGTATATTTTTCGTATATATTTTAATTATAACTTTCCATCTATGGTCTGAATATACTCTCCTGCAACCCGCCTCACCCAATGTGGTACGGATCTGCTATTCTTATACTTAAGAACTGGAAACCCATCAAAAGCTAGCCAGCTAACTGGCTACCAGCTAATTGGTTACTATCTAGCCGTGGCCCGCTTGCTGTCTAGACAACATCAGACTGTTAGCTTAAGAGGCCTATCGGACAATTTCTTTGGCCACTATACCTATTCTGCCAATTGGCCTGGTTTACCACACGGAGGCCTGCTGATCCGTCTTCTGAGCCGGAACCCCAACAGCAGCTAGCCAGCTAACTAGCTACTAGCTAGTAGTCAGCTAGCCACTGCTAGCGGTCATCAGCCACTTCTAGCACGGACAACTCAAGCCAGTCTGCACAGCGGGACTCAAACCAGAGTAAATCTGACTTTTTCTCCATATCTCCAGATTCCTACCACAAGCCGTGAACCTTTTTTCACATGGATCATCGCAGCTAGCTAGCTGCTATCCGAGTGGCCACTCCTGGCTAACGTCTTTGTCCCGAAGCAAGAACCAATTAGCCTGGAGCCTTGCTAGGCCCATCTGCTAGGCCCATCTCCCGACTAGCTGTAGAGGTCCATCAGCCACTCCTTGGGCTACAAGGAGTTTGCCAACTGGCCTGGACCCCCGCCGACCTATCACGACTGGACCAATGACGTGATTCGCCCGAGGGTTTTTTTTCTCAACTGGCTCTGCCAGTTAGCTTAAGGGGCCCATCGGACAAATTCTTTGGCCACTATACCTATTTTGCCAATTGGACTGGTTCCGTATGCCAACGGAACAGCATGAGGGGGCCACAACAGACTTTCTTCCGTCACGACGTCCCTCCAAGGCCTTTCTGCTAGCTTACTAGCCCCGGCCCGCTAGCTGCTTCAAGCCACTCACTGGACTCCTATGACCACTCGGCTACGCATGTCTCTCGCTAACGTCAATATGCCTTGTCCATTGCTGTTTTGGTTAGTAATTATTGCCTTATTTCACTGTAGAGCCTCTAGCCCTGATCAATACGCCTTAGTTAACACTTTAGTTCCACCTCCCATACATGCGGTGACATCACCTGGTTTAAATTATATTTCTCGAGACAATATCTCTTTCATTGTCACTCTATGCACAGGTTTACTCCCACTGTATTCACATCCTACCATACCTTTGTCTGAACATTATGCCTTGAATCTATTCTACCGTACCCAGAAATCTGCTCCTTTTACTCTCTGTTCTAAACGTACTAGACGACCAGTCCTTTTAGCCTTTAGCCGTACCCTTATCCTAATCCTCCACTTCAGCGAGCAGGCCTTTCTAATCGACCTGGTCCGGGTATCCTGGAAGGACATTGACCTCATCCCGTCAGTAGAGGATGCCTGGTCATTCTTTAAAAGTGCCTTCCTCACCATTTTAAATAAGCATGCCCCTTTCAAAAAATGTAAAAGCAGGAACAGATATAGCCCTAGGTTCTCTCCAGACCTGACTGCCCTTGACCAGCACAAAAAAATCCTGTGGCATTCTGCATTAGCATTGAATAGCCCCCGCGATATGAAACTTTTCAGGGAAGTTAGGAACCAATATACACAGGCAGTTAGGAAAGCTAAGGCTAGCTTTTTCAAGCAGAAATTTGCATCCTGCAGCACTCCAAAAAGTTCTGGGACTCTGTAAAGTCCATGGAGAATAAGAGCACCTCCTCCCAGCTGCCCACTGAGGCTAGGAAACACTGTCACCACCAACAAATCCACTATAATTGAGAACTTCAATAAGCATTTTTCTATGGCTGGCCATGTTTTCCACCTGGCTACCCCTACCCTGGTCAACAGCCCTGCACTCCCCACAGCAACTCGCCCAAGCCTCCCCCATTTCTCCTTCACCCAAATCCAGATAGCTGATGTTCTGAAAGAGCTGCAAAATCTGGACCCCTACAAGTCACCCGGGCTAGACAATCTGGACCCTCTCTTTCTAAAATGACCTGCCGAAATTGTTGCAAACTCTATTACTAGCCTGTTCAACCTCTCTTTCGTATCATCTGAGATTCCCAAAGATTGGAAAGCTGCTGTGGTCATCCCCCTCTTCAATGGGGGAGACACTCTAGACCCAAACTGCTAAATACCTACAGTTGAAGTCGGAAGTTTACATACACCTTAGCCAAATACATTTAAACTCAGTTTTTCACAATTCTTGACATTAATCCTAGTAAAAATTCCCTGTCTTAGGTCAGTTAGGATCACCACTTTATTTTAAGATTGTGAAATGTCAGAATAATGGTAGAGAGAATGATTTATTTCAGCTTTTATTTCTTTCATCACATTCCTAGTGGGTCAGAAGTTTGCATGCACTCAATTAGTATTTGGTAGCATTGCCTTTAAATTGTTAAACTTGGGTCAAACATTTCGGGTAGCCTTCCACAAGCTTCCCACAATAAGTTGGGTGAATTTTGGCCCATTCCTCCTGACAGAGCCGGTGTAACTGAGTCAGGTTTGTAGGCCTCCTTGCTCGCACACACTTTTTCAGTTCTGCCCACAAATTTTCTATAGGATTGAGGTCAGGAATTTGTGATGGCCACTCCAATACCTTGACTTTGTTGTCCTTAAGCCATTTTACCACAACTTTGGAAGTATGCTTGGGGTCAATGTCGATTTGGAAGACCCATTTGCAACCAAGCTTTAACTTCCTGACTGATGTCTTGAGATGTTGCTTTGATATATCCACATACTTTTTCTTTCTCATGATGCCATCTATTTTGTGAAGTGCACCAGTCCCTCCTGCAGCAAAGCACCCTCACAACATGATGCTGCCACCCCCGTGCTTCACGGGTCGGATGGTGTTCTTCGGCTTGCAAGCCTCTCCCTTTTTCCTCCAAACATAACAATGGTCATTATGGCTAAACAGTTCTATTTTTGTTTCATCAGACCAGAGGACATTTCTCCATTAAGTACGATCTTTGTTCCCATATGCAGTTGCAAACCGTAGTCTGGCTTTTTTATGGCGGTTTTGGAGCAGTGGCTTCTTCCTTGCTGAGCGGCCTTTTAGGTTATGTCGATATAGGACTCGTTTTATTGTGGATATATATATACTTTCGTACCGGTTTCCTCCAGCATCTTCACAAGGTCCTTTGCTGTTGTACTGGGATTGATTTGCACTTCTCGCACCAAAGTACGTTCATCTCTAGGAGACAGAATGCGTCTCCTTCCTGAGTGGTATGACAGTTGCGTGGTCCCATGGTGTTTATACTTGGGTACTATTGTTTGTACAGATGAATGTGGTACCTTCAGGTGTTTCGAAATTGCTCCCAGGGATGAACCAGACTTGTGGAGGTCTACAATATTTTTTCTGAGGACTTGGCGGATTTCTTTTGATTTTCCCATGATGTCAAGCAAAGAGGCACTGACTTGAAGGTAGGCCTTGAAATACATCCACAGGTGCACCTTCAATTGACTGAAATGATGTCAATTAGCCTATCAGAAGCCTCTAAAGCCATGACATCATTTTCTGGAATTTTACAAGCTGCTTAAAGGCACAGTCAACATAGTGTATGTAAATCTCCGACCCATTGGAACTGTGATACAGTGAATTATAAGTTAATTAATCTGTCTGTAAACAATTGTTGGAAAAATTACTTGTGTCATGCACAAAGTAGATGTCCTAACCCACTTGCCGAAACTATAGTTTGTTAACAATAAATTTGTGGAGTGGTTGAAAAACAAGTTTTAATGACTCCAACCTAAGTGTATGTAAACTTCCGACTTCAACTGTATATCTTTCCTACCCTGCCTTTCTAAGGTCTTCGAAAGCCAAGTTAACAAACAGATTACCGACCATTTCGAATCCCGCCGTACCTTCTCCGCTATGCAATCTTGTTTCAGAGCTGGTCATGGGTGCACCTCAGCAACGCTCAAGGTCTTAAACGATATCATAACCACCATTGATAAGAGACATTACTGTGCAGCCGTATTCATCGACCTGGCCAAGGCTTTCGACTCTGTCAATCACCTGTCAATTATTGGCAGACTCAACAGCCTTGGTTTCTCAAATGATTGCTTCACCAACTACTTCTCTGATAGATTTCAGTGTGTCAAATCGGAGGGCCTGTTGTCCGGACCTCAGGCTCTATGGGGGTGCCACAGAGTTCAATTCTCGGGCTGACTCTCTTCTCTGTATACATCAATGATGTCACTCTTGCTGCTGGTGATTCTCTGATCCACCTCTACGCAGACGACACCATTCTGTATACTTCTGGCCCTTCTTTGGACACTGTGTTAACAAACCTCCAGACGAGCTTCAATGCCATACAACTCTCCTTCCGTGGCCTCCAACTGCTCTTAAATGCAAATAAAGCTAAATGCATGCTCTTCAACCGATCACTGCCCGCACCTGCCCGCCCGTCCAGCATCACTACTCTGGACAGTTCTGACTTAGAATATGTGGACAACTACAAATACCTAGGTGCCTGGTTAGACTGTAAACTCTCCTTCCAGACTCACATTAAGCATCTCCAATCCAAAAAGAAAACATGAATCGGCTTCCTATTTCGCAACAAAGCATCCTTCACGCATGCTGCCAAACGCACCATCGTAAAACTGACCATCCTACCGATCCTCGACTTCGGCGATGTCATTTATAAAATAGCCTCCAACACTCTACTCAACAAATTGGATGCAGTCTATCACAGTGCCATCCGTTTTGTCACCAAAGCCCCATGTACTACCCACAACTGCGACTTGTACGCTCTCGTTGGCTGGCCCTCCCTTCATACTCGTCGCCAAACCCACTGGCTCCAAGTCATCTACAAGTCTTTGCTAGGTAAAGCCACGCCTTATCTCAGCTCACTGGTCACCATAGCAGCACCCACCTGTAGCACACGCTCCAGCAGGTATATCTCACTGGTCACCCCCAAAGCCAATTCCTCTTTTGGCCGCCTTTTTTCCAGTTCTCTGTTGCCAATGACTGGAACGAACTACAAAAATCACTGAAGCTGGAGACTCATATTTCCCTCACTAGCTTTAAGCACCAGCTGTCAGTTCAGCTCACAGATCTCTGCACCTGCACAAAGCCCATCTGTAAACAGCCCATCCTACTACCTCATCCCCATACTGTATTTATTTATTTATCTTGCTCCTTTGCACCCCAGTATCTCTACTTGCACATTTCAACTTCTTCACATCTACCATTCCAGTGTTTAATTGCTATATTGTAATTACCTCGCCACCATGGCCTATTTATTGCCCTACCTCCCTTATCTTACCTCATTTGCACTCACTGTATATAGACTTATTTATTTTGTTTTTTTTTCTACTGTATTGACTGTATGTTTGTTTATTCCATGTGTAACTCTGTGTTGTTGTATGTGTTGAACTGCTTTGCTTTATCTTGGCCAGGTCGCAGTTGTAAATGAGAACTTGTTCTGAACTTGCCTACCTGTATTATGACATCATATAGAACTACCTGGTTAAATAAAGGGGAAATAAAAAAATAAAAAAACATTTATCAGGATGTATCGACATTAACAGATAGGCATAAATTGGAAAATATGGCCTTCTAAATGCGCTGTTTGTCGTAGATCATCACTCTCCCAAGTCGCCCTATAATTTATGTGGCCACCAATATGCTCACACATGCCCAGTTATTCAGGCAAATTTGCTGTGGGCTCTGCCTTCTCTCCTCTCCGAGCAGCCTCGTGCAAATAGAACCAAGACCGCTTAAATAGAATGCGTTTTTGATTGGTTGTCAAAGTTTTATTGTTGGAGGGACAGGGGAAAAAAGCTCTGAAAGTGATCCAAGCGATAACTCTCGTTATCGTTCCCCACTCTTTTTGTAGTTATCATTGTAGTGTGAACGCTCCTGTTCACTTGAATTATAACTTTGTTTTTATCTTTATAGTTATCGTCCTTTGTGTGGATGGCCCTTTTAGTCGTTGTTTGTTTACATTATAGTGTATCGTGAGGATGCAGACTGTAGACTGTATACTAAAGAGTCCATGATTAACAGCCTAGACATAAACAAACACACACAACGTGTGATTTCCAATTGTCCGAATGCACTACACAATCACATTCCAAACATGTATTAAAGAGTCCATGATCACCCGAGTGTCAGCTACACTACAGCTAAATAAAACACACAAAGATGATCTCCAAGAGATCAGCAACAACAACCGAATGCACTTCACAATCACTTTCCAAGCAATAAGATGACCAGTCTTATCAAACCAACAGGTATATCCAGCAGTGTCTGTTTTTACTGATAACACCCTTCCACCGTCTTAAGAATGCTCTTCACACTCTGTTTCCCTCCAAAAGAAACTATAAACAACAAAGATATTAGATAATCACCAAAACGAAGACAAGATGAACTGCGTCCTCGTATAAAGTTTACAGAACGCTGTGAAATGTCGTCATGACGCATGATGGTGCGGTTAGCCTAAATCAAACATAGCTTAAGAATCAACGTGGCTATGATGGCTTGGCCCTCTATAGAATAAGAGTACATATTGATTCAAGGTCACCAGAACCTCTCAGCAGATCAGGTCTCTTATTTTGTCTATTCAGCGCTCTCTGCTCACAACATCCCCGCGGGGGGGGGGTCTTCGTGTCTCTGCTTATCGAGGAATGCCAGACATTCCACAGTGCCACTGTGTGTGTGTTTGTGTGTGTGCGCGAGTGTGTGCGTGCGCGTCAATCTCTGTGTGCATACTCTAATCTGAGCGCAGACATGAAAATAACATGTGAATTCACCTCTTCGGAATTCCAAACACTTGTAGCTCCACGAGACAAAACAAGGGGACGGTTTCCTGTTTTGTTCTTTGGCCTTTATAAAAGGAGCACCCGTCCAAAGCCAGCCCCTCCTCCCAGTGGTGTAAAGTACTTAAGTAAAAATACTATAAAGTACTACTTAAGTAGATTTTTGGGGGTATCGGTACTTTAATTTACTCTTTATATTTTGGACAACTTTAACTTCACTACATTCCTAAAGACAATTATGTACGTTTTACTCCATACATTTTCCCTGACACTCAAAAGTACTAATTACATTTTGAATGCTTAGCAGGACAGGAAAATGCTCAAATTCACACACTTATCAAGAGAACATCCCTGGCCATCTCTACTGCCTCTGATCTGGCAGACTCACTAAACACAAATGTTGAAATGTGCCCCTAGCTATCCTTAAATAACAAAAAAAACAAGAAAATGGTGTTGTCTGATTAACTTAATATAAGGATTTTTAAATGATTTATACTTTTTCTTTTGATACTTAAGTATATTTTAGCAATTATATTTACTTTTGATACTTAAGTATATTTAAAACCAATTAATTTCAGACTTTTACTCAAGTAGTACAATATTTTACTGAGTGACTTTCACTTGAGTCATTTTCTATTAAGGTATCTTTACTTTTATTCAAGTATGACAGTGTGACCTGTTCCATTAACATGCTGCACAGATAGACCTGATCCATTAACATGCTGCACAGATAGACCTGATCCATTAACATGCTGCACAGATAGACCTGATCCATTAACATGCTGCACAGATAGACCTGATCCATTAACATGCTGCACAGATAGACCTGATCCATTAACATGCTGCACAGATAGACCTGATCCATTAACATGCTGCACAGATAGACCTGATCCATTAACATGCTGCACAGATAGACCTGATCCATTAAC
>QNTS01010316.1:10269-21728 GCA_003317085.1 Hucho hucho
TTGGTGGTGGTGTTGGTAGTGATGGTGGTGGTGGTGGCGGTGTTGGTGGTGGTGGTGGTGGTAGAGGTGGTGGTAGTGGTGGTGGTGTTGGTGGTGGTGTTAGTAGTGATGGTGGTGGTGGTGGTTCTTTAAGTTTGGCTCTCGGATGTCCTGAATCACATGGGCAACCTGCAAATCATACTTCTGAGAAATCATCAAGGAGAAATGGAGATGAATACACAATATATAGCTATCTACGTTTGAAAAACACTGTATACCATATGAAATAATGCATTATGGTGAGGAATGCACAGTACATGACAGTAGGTGTGTGTATGTGATATTGTAGGGTTAGTACAGTAAGTGCAGTTGACACATTGAGACATTGTTGGGGGCTGGTCTTTGGTTAGCTACAGATGTAGGATCTCAATTTGATCACTCTTTTATTGATGAGAATTTTCCTGCACAGCAGGGAACGTGTAGTATATTCAAGGTTTAAAAAGGATTCTAATGTTTGTAATTTCCACTTTACAATGTCAGACTTGATTTGCACTAACGTAAAATGTATCAACCCCTACAAAAAGTTAAATTAATTATAATCCACAAAATAATTCACATTTCCTGTTGCTGCTTTAGCAAACTGGCTCAAATTAAGATCCTATATCTGTAGTGTAATTAATCATCAAATTAGCACAATGAGGGCGGATAGCCTGTCTTTATTTTTCAAATCATTGTTTTTGCCCTTGAGACCAAGGCACTTTGAAAAACACTTTACATCGGCCTAAATCCCATTTAATTATCACGCATTGTTTTATCTTAGGCCAAAATTAAATATACATCCTCCTAATTACTATAAAATATCCATATTTGCTGCCTTCCCTATAGAAAATACAAAAATATAAAGTTGCCTTTAACACTGCCTTTAAAGAGACAGATGAAGAATCTTCATTTGATCTCTCTTTTGTTGCTGAGAATTTTACTGCCCCGCAGAAAATGCAGATGAGCTTCGTGATGAGCAACAGATGAGCAACATCAATGAGCAAAATCAAAAGACAAACTCATGAATTTGAAGTGTACATCTACACATCAGAAGGGCTGGCTGGCGACAAAACAAAATGAGAGTTTGTCATCATTCCTCAGCATGTAGTTAACTTAGCTCTGTTTTCCACCAAATGTCAACACATTTCGAGATTTGCATGAATGTATCCCCTTGAATCCAGTTCCTGCTTCTAAAAAACCTCAGTAACCGTGTCAGTAAAAGTACCCATGGGGAGTATACATGCCGTGACCCTAAAAATTGAATTCAGAAAACTCCAGATAATCCACTCCATCTAATGTTTCCCTTGTCTGTCCTTGGTTTCCACTGGCAGTGACAGCATGTCCCTTTTAACACGACAATCACCCGGTGTGCTCTAACAGTATGCAGATGTTTCATATCTAAAACAATAAGCATGCAGGTGAGAAGAAGGTTCTAGTGGTGACATAATTCTGCCAGCTTGTATTTTAGGGATCTGAACAACTGTTCTAATTCTAACAATATCACACGCAAGACAAACTACAGAGGGGCAAATATCTTCCGACATGGCTTTCTAACGAACATACATACATTAAATGAATGGTTCTGTATTGGAGTCATGTATTAAATGAATGCTACTGTATTGGAGTCATGTATTAAATGAATGGTGCTGTATTGAAGTCATGTTTTAAATGAATGGTGCTGTATTGAAGTCATGTATTAAATGAATGCTACTGTATTGGAGTCATGTATTAAATGAATGGTACTGTATTGAAGTCATGTATTAAATTAATGGTGCTGTATTGGAGTCATGTATTAAATTAATGGTGCTGTATTGAAGTCATGTATTAAATGAATGCTACTGTATTGGAGTCATGTATTAAATGAATGGTGCTGTATTGGAGTCATGTATTAAATGAATGCTACTGTATTGGAGTCATGTATTAAATGAATGGTGCTGTATTGAAGTCATGTATTAAATGAATGGTACTGTATTGGAGTCATGTAATTAATGAATGCTACTGTATTGGAGTCATGAATTAAATGAATGGTACTGTATTGGAGTCATGTAATTAATGAATGCTACTGTATTGGAGTCATGAATTAAATGAATGGTACTGTATTGGAGTCATGTGCCAAGAAGATCTGGTGTATTATAATAAGCCCTGAATATAAAGCAAAAATGCCTTGAATTAATTGTTGTCATCCAATCCTCTGCTGTTCAAAACCATATTCTATCATCCCCTCATTGAGTTTGCACATAAAATCTTTTAATTTGTGGTCAAGACGAGAACAAAAAATATTTATAACTGGTGACAAGAAAAATCTGAATGTGATTGTTGTCAAAAGGAATTGGGCACAACAATGCCTTGTTCAGTTCGGCTTCCATTCAAAGCTGGAGCTGTGAGGGCTCATGGAGAAGACTGCTACTAGACTGGTGGGCACAGACCAGCTAGAAAGTGAATTTTGCATACTGTACGGATCATCGCCCAGTTCAGGCCAGTCACATTGAATCTGCCATCATCCAATTGTGCTTCATGAAACCGTCAACCCTCATTTATGTCTGGCTGTTTTCTTCTATCCGGCTGTAAACAAGCCACCGCTCTGAGCTGTCGCCCTCATCCCTATCTGCTGAAGAGGGGAGCGCAGACAGCCCACGTCCGCCGTGTCAGAAACAAGCAACTTAAAGCCTGCCACTTACAGACAGCAGTCTGTGCAGCAGGCGCAGAGTCAAAGACAGGAGCCTCTCTGGAATGAGACATTTATTGGAGTTTAAATGGGCGAATACATTAGGCCTGTACCGATGCTGGAGTGTTGTGTCTATCCTTAGATTTAATTAGAGAGCTCCTAATCTGAACAACTGTTTTCAAGTCATTCAGATGCAGCAGCATCGTGTATTAGTTTGCAGGATATTCTCCCAATCTGGCCCATGAAAGGAAAAAAGCTGCCACATAGAGGGTAAATGGATGCATACATAAATTGAAAAATGGAATTGAATATTTTTTCAAATTATATGCAAGTGTTTGACAGGTATATACTTGTGTGGTGAAAGATTTGTGCAGGCTGGGACTGAACTAAACAACATATTGCCTAATCAATGCTGGCAGAAATGGCTTTGGTTGTCATATGTTATGTAGGCCCGCTTTAAGTACTTTCAAATACATACGCAGTGGCCAATTCAGAACTTGCACCGCATGAAAAGCTATCCGTTTGAAATAAGTCACATCAGCAAAACGTGAACGATGGAAATACCATGTAAACAGAGGTGTATACTACAGTATCTCCTTGATTTTAAAACACAATACGGATAGGCTGACATTTCTGTCTTCTACAACATAGTCAAAACATATTCTTTAAAATGTAATTTACAACAAAAACCTATTTTCATTTAGAGGGTATAAATAGCTTTATAAGTGGTAATTGTTATCCACCAAACAGTTTCACATTCAACAACGACAGTGCCAGTTGGTATAGTCAGAAAAACATCATTAGTATTCAGGCTTAATTAATCTAAGTGAATTTGGCAATTATTTATGCATGTGTGCTTCTTTGATGACAACAGATTATGTGCTTTACAGAGAGAACCTTGAAATATGACATAGAAAACTTTCCATGAGAAAATCTCACTACAGGCTGCTCGAATGGCTGAAAGAAATGTCACCAAGACCCAGAATACACCACCGACCAGACATTCCCTGGCCTGAATGTGGAGCAAAACAAGGACATACAAAGATCATAACTATCAAATCCACTTGAAACATTTGACTCCCAAAGCAAGGGAAATCTCACAAATGTATTGTTGAACACTTGGCAAGAGGCAAAATAAATCACAGAAATATGGACTTTTGTGTGCCCTAATCCAAGTAATGAAAACCAAGGATCATGGGAATTTGTAATTTTTCAAGAGGCTTTTTGTTCCCTCTCCTTGAGAACTCTCCACAGCGGCTACACCCTCTACACCCCTCAATCCTCCATTGAGATCTCAGCGGCAGCTTGGAGGAATGCTTAATGTCAATGGCCAGCCTGCCCCAGCACCTTCAGAGGAAATGGAGGTTTGAAGGCCTGACCCCCGTGTTCGGCTACACGTGAAACTGTACTCACGCTGCCAAAAGTGTCCATGACTCCTCACACTGCACCGATCTTGGAGAATTTGACTCTAATTCTTAATTCTTAGCCAAATTGCAAAATGAATGAAGAAAAACAAGCTTTTTAAAAAGTTGTGGAATCAATTGAGTGAATATTGTAAATATTTTTTTGTATGCTGTTATTGCAGAGAATTTTCACTGTAGCCATACGCTGCACCTATAGCACAAAATGCTTTATATCATACAGTACTATCATATCTTCAATTTCCTTCTGTTGTTTGTGTGTTCAGATCTACAGACTGTAATCTTTGAAATGCATCTAGGAGAATGAAGGTTTAAGTGCCGTTTTATTTATTATCAGAGATACTTATTTCCCTTTATTATTCAAATTGGTATTGGTAAATTCCGTTCCTATGGCATTCTGGGCTTTGTATATGTGAGGGAAATGTGTATTGTAACAAGTGTGCCTATGTTTTTGTAACTACACTCTGCGTAATAACCGGGTGAAAGTGATACAGTGTGTAGTCCACATTACACACATTAGAAAAGAATGACCCCGGGATATCCTTACACATTACTATGGGTCATAACTAGATAGTTCAAACTTCCGGTATCTATTCTTCTCCATTCCTCTTTATCACTACAATAAGGGAAAGACTAAGACTTTTCAGATAAAGGGATACTGTAAACATGTTTTTTCAAATTCATGTTTTTCATTTGGTGATTTGTTTTTCTTAGTTACTAATAGAGATGAGTGTATGAATGTTTTATAGGGGTCATAAAACTACATGCTGTGAGAGGCCCAGACAATTGGTTGTAAAAAGCTGTTATCCTGTATATGCCAAACAATGTTTTCCAAGTAATGTGATAGCCAACAGTTTCTTAAGCACAGAAGTGACTGACTCACTGCTGCTTCGGGTTCTGGCTCTGCAAAGGCTATGCAAATATATATGTGCACAACGCCCTACTGTCCTTCGAGTTTAATACACTCTGTGTGTTGAAGTTAATAAATACATTGCAAACACATTTCATGACAACTGTCTCTACAACTCTTAAATGTAGCAATCTTTTGATGAATCAATCACTCCATTGGAATAAATTGACCCAAAGAAGTCTTGTGAAAAGTGTGAAAATACCCTCACAGAAAATGAAATGCAGTTGTACATGGTTTCAACAGGATGTAGTGACACAAATAACTTATTTGACCCCCTATCCTTCCTCAACTCTGAGAAGCATCATCTCCTCTGTCAACTACTCAGCAAAGCTCAATCAACTCTTAATCCTGGATGAGAGGGTGTTCTGTTCTGTGTTGCTCTCCATAAAAACTTCCGCTCTCTACAGCTTTGTGTGACCTGAGATATTTGGTTGACATTCTTTGTTTTCCACCAACAGGGATAAAGGATGTAATTTCATAGTCACTGAGGCACAGTGCATAATTCTTCCCTAAGTATTTATTTTATCTTGTTGTGGACAGAGGCCACATTTCCTGGATTCCCTATAGGTGCAGTATTACTGTCTCTCCCCAGTTGTTGACAATATCTACCTGCCCTGTAATGGTCAACATAATAACTGTTTATATTGTATTTACCTATTTCTTCTTAGGTAGTTCACTTTCTTGACAAATGGATGGAATGAACAGCTGGCAGCAGGTGAATCTAGAAACCTAGCACGCATGTGGAACCTGATCTTGGCGCAAGCCTACTCAGGAAGTAAGACGCCTGCAAATTGTGAGCAAAAATGTATCACTAGCACGACAAACTACCACAAAATAGGAGAACAGCATCATGTATGTTGAATTGATATGTTCATGTTGAGCAAAAAAAGCATTTATAGTCTACAAACAAAAGTTTTCTACAGTTGGTCTGTTCCTAAGGCTTGGAGGTGCAATATTGCTGTTGTTCAAAATTTTGTTCAACAACAGGCTATCTGCCCCTTAAACATTACGCTATTCTCTATGACCTAGTTATTCGAATGAAGTTCACATGACATGCGGATAGATTTAACAAGCAGCAGGTGAATTGAGAAACAATGCACGCGCGAGAGGCACCGACAAATATCACGTTTTATTAATGTAATAGATTTGTTAACCAAGGTCTTGTTGACTTGCCTAGGAAACTTGAGCTATACAACTGTATTTGTTGTCGTGAACTAGGCCATATAGGCCAATCTGCATTATTTCTACAGGAAAACATACATTCAACGTAAACTTGTATATTTGGGCCGGGGTACAGATTTTCACTCTAGTGCTACCTGTACTGTTCTGAAATTTAAGGTGTCATCCCCCTGTCCTGAATTCGAGTGCGCGGTTAGCGCTGCGCACCAAGATACCTCAGTGGTGTGGCATCATGCGTGTGTTCGTAGCCTGCCAACCACGTCAACAGTATTGCACCATGCGTGTGTTCATAGCCTGCCAACCGCATCAACAGTATCAAATCAAATTGTATTGGTCACATACACATGGTTAGCAGATGTTAATGTGAGTGTAGCGAAATGCTTGTGCTTCTAGTTCCGACCATGCAGTAATATCTAACAAGTAATCTAACAATTTCACAACAACTACCTTATACACACAAGTGTAAAGGAATGAATAAGAATATGTACATATAAATATATGGATGAGCAACGGCATAGGCAAGATGCAGTAGATGGTATAGAGTACAGTATATACATATGAGATGAGTAATGTAGGGTATGTAAACATTATATAAAGTGGCATTGTTTAAAGTGACTAGTGATACATTTATTACATCCAATTTTTTATTATTAAAGTGGCCAGAGATTTGAGTCAGTATGTTGGCAGCAGCCACTCAATGTTAGTGATGGCTGTTTATCAGTCTGATGGCCTTGAGATAGAAGCTGTTTTTCAGTCTCTCGGTCCCAGCTTTGATGCACCTGTACTGACCTCGCCTTCTGGATGATAACGGGGTGAACAGGCAGTGGCTCGAGTGGTTGTTGTCCTTGATGATCTTTTTGGCCTTCCTGTGACATCGGGTGATGTAGATGTCCTGGAGGGCAGGTAGTTTGCCCCTGGTGATGCGTTGTGCAGACCTCACTACCCTCTGGAGAGCCTTACGGTTGTGGGCGGAGCAGTTGCCGTACCAAGCGGATGCTCTTGATTGTGCATCTGTGAAAGTTTGTAATTGTTTTTGTTGACAAGCCAAATTTCTTCAGCCTCATGAGGTTGAAGAGGCGGTGTTGCGCCTTCTTCACCACGCTGTCTGTGTGGGTGGACCATTTCAGTTTGTCCGTGATGTGTATGCTGAAGAATTTAAAACTTTCCACCTTCTCCACTACTGTCCCGTTGATGTGGATAGGGGGCTGCTCCCTCTTCTGTTTCCTGAAGTCCACGATCATCTCCATTGTTTTGTTGACGTTGAGTGTGAGCTGACACCACACTCCGAGGGCCCTCACCTCCTCCCTGTAGGCCGTCTCATCGTTGTTGGTAATCAAGCCTACCACTGTTGTGTCATCTGCAAACTTGACGATTGAGTTGGAGGCGTGCATGGCCACGCAGTCATGGGTGAACAGGGAGTACAGGAGAGGGAGGAGAACACACCTTTGTGGGGCCCCAGTGTTGAGGATCAGCAGGGTGGAGATGTTGTTTCCTACCCTCACCACCTGGGGGCAGCCCGTCAGAAAGTCCAGGACCCAGTTGCACAGGGCTGGGTCGAGACCCAGGGTCTCGAGCTTAATGACAAGTTTGGAGGGTACTATGGTGTTAAATGCTAAGCTGTAGTCGATGAACAGCGTTCTTACACAGGTATTCCTCTTGTCCAGATGGGTTAAGACAGTGTGCAGTGTGATTGCGATTGCGTCGTCTGTGGACCTGTTGGGGCGGTAAACAAATTGGAGTGGGTCTAGGGTGTCAGGTAGGGTGGAGGTGATATGATCCTTGACTAGTCTCTCAAAGCACTTCATGATGACGGAGGTGAGTGCTACGGGGCGATAGTCATTTAGCTCAGTTACCTTAGCTTTCTTGGGAACAGGAACAATGGTGGCCCTCTTGAAGCATGTGGGAACAGCAGACTGGGTTAAGGATTGATTGAATATGTGCGTAAACACACGAGCCAGCTGGTCTGCGCATGCTCTGAGGATGCGGCTAGGGATGCTGTCTGGGCCGGCAACCTTGCGAGGGTTAACACATTTAAATGTTTTACTCACGTTGGCTGCGGTGAAGGAGAGCCCGCAGGTTTTGGTAGCGGGCCGTGTCGGTGGCACTGTATTGTTGTCAAAGCGAGCAAAGAAGTTGTTTAGTTTGTCTGGGAGCAGGACATTGGGGTCCACGACGGGGCTGGTTTTCTTTTTGTGGTCCGTGATTGACTGTAGACCCTGCCACCTACCTCTCGTATCTGAGCTGTTGAATTGCGACTCTACTTTGTCTCTATACTGATGCTTAGCTTGTTTGATTGACTTGTGGAGGGAATAGCTACACTGTTTGTATTCAGTCATGTTTCCGGTCGCCTTTCCCTGGTTAAATGCAGTGGTTCACGCTTTCAGTTTTGCGTGAATGCTGCCATCAATCCACGGTTTCTGGTTGGGGAAGGTTTTAATAGTCACAGTGGGTACGACATCTCCGATGCACTTGCTAATAAACCCGCTCACCAAATCAGCGTATACATCAATGATATTGTCCGACGCTACCCGGAACATATCCCAGTCCACGTGTTCAAAGCAATCTTGAAGCGTGGAATCAGATTGGTCAGACCAGCGTTGAACAGACCTGAGCACGGGCGTTTCCTGTTTTAGTTTTTGTCGCAACAAAATTGAGTCGTGGTCAGATTTGTCGAAAGGAGGGCAAGGGCGGGCTTTGTATTCGTCGCAGAAGTTAGAGTAACAATGATCCAGAATTTTGCCAGCCCGGGTTGCGCATTCGATATGCTGATAAAATTTAGGGAGCCTTGTTTTCAGATTAGCCTAAAATCCCCAGCTACAATAAATGCAGCCTCAGGATATGTGGTTTCCAGTTTACATAGAGTCCAATGAAGTTCTTTCAGGGCCGTCGAGGTGTCTGATTGGGGGGGGATATACATATACGGCTGTGATTATAATCGAAGATTATTCTCTTGGTAGATAATGCGGTCGGCATTTGATCGTAAGGAATTCTAGGTCAGGTGAACAAAAGGACTTGAGTTCCTGTATGTTGTTATGATCACACCACGACTCGTTAATCATAAGGCATACACCCCTGCCCTTCTTCTTACCAGAGAGATGTTTGTTTCTGTCGGCGCGATGCGTGAAGAAACCAGGTGGTGAAACCAGTTGGACCAAACAGAGAATCCGCTTCGGGAAAGTCGTATTCCTGGTCGTAATGTTGGTAAGTTGACATTGCTCTTATATCCAATAGTTCCTCCCGTCTGTATGTAATAAAACTTAAGATTTCCTGGGGTAACAGTCTAAGAAATAATACATAAAAAAACTAAGTACTGCATAGTTTCCTAAGAACGTGAAGCGAGGCGGCCATTTCTGTCGGCGCCGGAAATCTCTGGGAGTATGGCACCACGCGTGTGTTCGTAGCCAGCCAACCGCGTCAAAAGTATTGCACCATGCGTGTGTTCGTAGCCAGCCAACCGCATCAAAAGTATGGCACAACACACACGCTTTCAAGTCAAGATGGAGAAATACCTGCAATTTGAGAACAACACATGCAAGTAGTTCAATAATGGCAAACTGCAGCCTACCCTTACATTTTTACTGTTAGACCTGCCTCTTTCTCTCAAACAATACCTGGCCTTCACCAGAGAGGTGAAGTTGCCAAGGTGAGTGTGACGTTGCTACACCATGTGCCGCCCTACTACAGGTGAAAGTCCAAATGTCGTGCTCGTTGAGCTCTCAAATGTTTATCAATGTATCGTTAAGTTTTGTAAACTTGTTGAGTGAAAGATATGTATTAGGCATACATTATCCCAGGTGTCGAATTCAAAGTCCCTGTCAGTATGACTATGACATTGGTGTAACTATAACATTGATTCAATGGGAAACAACAGTCAGTTAATTATAAGCACACCAGCACAAATATAAGGTTTCAGCAGTGGCTAAGCAGTAGGTTACATCAACCAGATGGCACCACCGTTTGTTTTATTATTTATGCAGAGCAAATCTGCACGGTTTCAGACAACCTTTCAAAGACATTTCACCACTCTGTCCAGGGAGGAGTGATATTATGGGCAAAGGAGGGCTTTGTTACTTCTCAAGATCAATTATAGTACTGAGGTCCTATCCCAGGTAAAGCCATCATACTGCTTTGTAAACATTCACTATGCAGTATGAGAATTTACACAAAGGTTCACCATGCATTATTTAGGGTGGTTTGATATAAACATTCTTGTCACAAAGAAAACCTGGAGTGCATTACAGCTGGTGTGAAGAATAGGTACAAAACACAGCAGATTGTTCCCTTCACAATAGGCACAGGGCATGGTTAATGTCTCCCTAAGAACAAACAGCCCAAGCGTTATTTATTACTGAGAAAATACTTGGCTATTGGTGGCCTTTTCAGCTGAGGGAGCAAGATTGCTCGTATCTGAAATATTTTTGTTTCTTTCTTTTAGAGATTTGGAATCCATGTTTATCATGTTTGATCATGAATACTATGATGAACTAACATTTGCCTAATTGATATTAGATAACGTGTGTTAGACACCAACTGGTTAGTTGCAGAGATCTACAGGTTACCTTTCAACATGCAATATGTACATTTTTGGGTGACGCAACCAAATTAACATAGAAATATGTGTTGTAGATCTGTCAATCTCATTGAAAGCAAGTCTAAGAAGCCGTATATCTGTTCTACGTGCACTATTTCTATGCTTCCCGTTTTTAAGTTTCATTTGTGCGACACCAGCTTCAAACAGCTGAAAATACAGTATCTTTGGTGATGGAAAATATATTTCACAGCAGTTTAGATGTTACAATGATTCTCTACACTACACTTGCTTGTTTATTTTAGGGAAACTATTAAACTTTTTTAAAACCAGGAAATGTGATTTCTGCAACTTGCATCTTTAATAGAAAATATGATAAAAATAACATATAAACCAAACACAAAATCTATACTATTCCCTGTTATAGTCCTTTGTTCAGTAGTATGTCGTTGGGCCTATACGATCACCAAACCACAGAGCAGAGCATCGTCTCTGGGCCCAATAGGCTGGTTGTACTTGTGGTCTAAGTAAGACATTCACTCATCTGGACTGCCCATTTTCCAGCTTAGTTGTCCTTGATCGTTTAATTGATTAAATATAGACCTAAATCTACGATCTGTCTCTATCTTATCCAATTAATTCTCCATGTAGGCATGAGAGTGGTTGATGATGTTATCTTACCTAATTAACCTGCATAGGGATTCGACTGTAGGACAGGAATTGTTCATCCCTCATCTA
>QNTS01010323.1:0-12824 GCA_003317085.1 Hucho hucho
CTCTAATCTCTGTCCTACAGCCTGCTGGTCTCCTCATGTCTTTAATCTCTGTCCTACAGCCTGCTGGTCTCCTCATGTCTCTATTCTCTGTCCTGCAGCCTGCTGGTCTCCTCATGTCTCTAATCTCTGTCCTGCAGTCTGCTGGTCTCCTCATGTCTCTAATCTCTGTCCTACAGCCTGCTGGTCTCCTCATGTCTTTATTCTCTGTCCTACAGCCTGCTGGTCTCCTCATGTCTTTAATCTCTGTCCTGCAGCCCGCTGGTCTCCTCACATCTCTAATCTCTGTCCTGCAGTCTGCTGGTCTCCTCACGTCTTTAATCTCTCTCCTGCAGCCTGCTGGTCTCCTCATGTCTTTAATCTCTCTCCTCTGTTGCCAAGGTGGTGTTCATTTTGTGTAGAGAAAACACTTCTATCTCTCTCTCTCTCTGTAGCTCATATTCCTCTTTCACCAATCTCTTTCCTCCCACCTCTCCTTTCTCCCACCTCTCCTTCCCTCCTCTCTCCTCTCTTCTCCGAACACCACTGCTACCAAGGTGGTTTCCACCATAAAAAAATAGTTATAGCTGGAACAGGGAGTAACTGTTCCAGCCCAGTCCTCTCCTCTCCTCTCCTTACTCCTTCCTCTCCTCTCCTTCCTCCCACCTCTCCTTTCTCCCACCTCTCCTTCCTTCCTTCCTTCCTTCCTCCCTCCTCTCTCCTCTCCTCTCCGACCACCACTGCTACCATGGTGGTTTCCACCATAGACAAATAGTTATAGCTGGAACAGGGAGTAACTGTTCCAGCCCAGTTCTCTCCTCTCCTCTCCCCTCAGGCTCAGTACTGAATCTGCTGAGCCCAGTGTGTTTGTGCACATGCTGAGGCCATCATTCAGTCTCTGTGTTTCTATGTGTATTATCCATCATTCAGTCTCTGTGTTTCTATGTGTATTATCCATCATTCAGTCTGTGTTTCTATGTGTATTATCCATCATTCAGTCTCTGTGTTTCTATGTGTATTATCCATCATTCAGTCTCTGTGTTTCTATGTGTATTATCCATCATTCAGTCTCTGTGTTTCTATGTGTATTATCCATCATTCAGTCTCTGTGTTTCTATGTGTATTATCCATCATTCAGTGGTTTTATTTGGCCGCTGCTCTGCTGCCTTTGATTAGAGTTGACCTGAATAAGATTTTTTTTCTAATGTAAAGGTCAGTACTGTTACTAATGATCCTGTAAAGGTCAGTACTGTTACTAATGATCCTGTAGAGGTCAGTACTGTTACTAATGATCCTGTAAAGGTCAGTACTGTTACTAATGATCCTGTAAAGGTCAGTACTGTTACTAATGATCCTGTTCATGTCAGTACCGTTACTAATGATCATGTAGAGGTCAGCACTGTTACTAATGATCCTGTAAAGGTCAGCACTGTTACTAATGATCCTGTAAAGGTCAGTACCGTTACTAATGCTCCTGTAGAGGTCAGTACTGTTACTAATGATCCTGTAAAGTTCAGTACCGTTACTAATGATCCTGTAAAGATCAGTACTGTTACTAATGATCCTGTAGAGGTCAGTACTGTTACTAATGATCCTGTAGAGGTCAGTACCGTTACTAATGATCCTGTAAAGATCAGTACTGTTACTAATGATCCTGTAGAGGTCAGTACTGTTACTAATGATCCTGTAGAGGTCAGTACCGTTACTAATGATCCTGTAGAGGTCAGTACTGTTACTAATGATCCTGTAAAGGTCAGTACTGTTACTAATGATCCTGTAGAGGTCAGTACTGTTACTAATGATCCTGTAGAGGTCAGTACTGTTACTAATGATCCTGTAAAGGTCAGTATCCTTTACAGGATCATTAGTAACAGTAGGGAGGTAGTGATAATGATACAGTGTATCTCCCCTGAGGGAGGTAGTGATAATGATACAGTGTATCTCCCCTGAGGGAGGTAGTGATAATGATACAGTGTATCTCCCCTGAGGGAGGTAATGATAAGCACATCTCACCTGAGGGACGAACCTCCTTCACACAAATCAATACCATTTCATACCATGTCGTAGTGGAGCTACACTGTAATCCAAAACTAAAGAGGATCAAGCACAATAAGGAAGATGAGTAGAATATATATGATGTGTGTGGGATTGTGAGAGAGGGAGATTCTTATAGGTGAGACCACGTGCCTTCAGAAAGTATTCACACCACTTGACTTTCTACACATTTTGAAACTGATTATATTGAGATTTTCTGTCACTGGCCTACACACAATACCCCATAATGTCAAAGTGGAATTATGTTTTTAGACATTTTTACAAATTAATAAAAAATGAAAAGCTGAAATGTCTTGAGTCAATAAGTATTCAATCCCTTTGTTATGGTGAGCCTAAATAAGTTCAGGAGAAGAAAGGTGCTTAACAAGTCACATAACAAGTTGAATGGACTCACTCTGTCTGCAATAATAGTGTTTAACATGATTTTTTAGGTCCCTCAGTCAAGCAGTGAATTTGAAACACAGATGCCTCGCAAAGAACAGCACCTATTGATGGGTAAAAGCAGACATTGAATATCCCTTTGAGCATGGTGAAGTTATTAATTACACTTTGGATGGTGTAGCAATACACCCAGTCACTACAAAGATACCTTGCTAACTCAGTTGCCAGAGAGGAAGGACACCGTTCAGGGAATTCACCATGACGCCAATGGTGACTTTAAAACAGTTACAGAGTTGAATGGCTGTGATTGGAGAAAAGTGAGGATGGTACAACCACAATGCTAACCTACTTGACAGTGAAAAGAAGGAAGCCTGTACAGAATACACATATTACAAAAACACGCATCCTGTTTGCAATTAGTCAGTAAAATAAAACTGCAGAAATGGGCCTGAATACAAAGCGTTATGTTTGGTGCAAATCCAACACAACACATCACTGAGTACCCCTCTTCATATTTTCAAGCATGGTGGTGGCTGCATCATGTTATGTGTATGCTTGTCATTGGCATACCTATAACTAGGGAGTTGTTCAGGTTAAAAAAAAAACGGAATAGAGCTAAGCACAAGAAAATCCAAGAGAAAAACTAGAATTTTCAACAGACACTGGGAGAGGACTTCCTTTCAGCAGGACAATAACCTTAAACACAAGGCCAAATCTACACTGGAGTTGCTTACCAAGACAACATTGAATGTTCCTGAGTGGCCTAGTTACAGTTTTGACTGAAATCGTCTTGACAATCTATGGCAAGACTTAAAAATTGATGTCTAGCAATGATCAACAACCAACTTGACAGAGCTTGAAGAATTTGTATAAAACAAATATACAGTTGAAGTCGGATGTTTACATAGGTTAGAGTCATTAAAACTCGTTTTTCAACCACTCCACACATTTCTTGTTAACAAACTATAGTTTTGGCAAGTCGGTTAGGACATAATTTGTGCATGACACGTAATTTTTCCAACAATTGTTTACAAACAGATAATTTCACACTATAATTCACTGTATCACAATTCCAGAACAGCAGCAAAGGACCTTGTGAAGATGCTGGAGGAAACCGGTACAAAAGTATCTATATCCACAGTAAAACGAGTCCTATATCGACATAACCTGAAAGGCCGCTCAGCAAGGAAGAAGCCACTCCTCCAAAACTGCCATGAAAAAGCCAGACTACGGTTTGCAACTGCACATGGGGACAAAGATCGTACTTTTTTGATAAATGTCCTCTGGTTTGATGAAACAAAAATAGAACTGTTTGGCCATAATGACCATCGTTATGTTTGGAGGAAAAAGGGGGAGGCTTGCAAGCCAAAGAACACCATCCCAACCGTGAAGCATGGGGGTGGCAGCATCATGTTGTGTGGGTGCTTTGCTGCAGGAGGGACTGGTGCACTTCACAAAATAGATGGCATCATGAGTTAGGAATCTTATGTGGATATATTGAAGCAACATCTCAAGACATCAGTCAGGAAGTTAAAGCTTGGTCGCAAATGAGTCTTCCAAATGGACAATGACCCCAAGCATACTTCCAAAGTTGTGGCAAAATGGCTTAAGGACAACAAAGTCAAGGTATTGGAGAGGCCATCACAAAGCCCTGACCTCAATCCTATAGAATGTGGACAGAACTGAAAATCGTGTGTGAGCAAGGAGGCCTACAAACCTGACTCAGTTACACCAGCTCTGTCAGGAGGAATGGGCCAACATTCACCCAACTTATTGTGGGAAGCTTGTGGAAAGCTACCCAAAACGTTTGACCCAAGTTAAACAATTTAAAGGCAATGCTACCAAATACTAATTGAGTGTATGTAAACTTGGGAATGTGATGAAAGAAATAAAAGCTGAAATAAATCATTCTCTCTATTATTCTGACATTTCACATTCTTAAAATAAAGTGGTGATCCTAACTGACCTAAGACAGGGACTTTTTACTAGGATTAAATTTCAGGAATTGTGAAAAACTGAGTTTAAATGTATTTGACTAAGGTGTATGTAAACTTCCGACTTCAACTGTATATATACAATCCAGGTGCTGTGGTGTAAGTCGTTTTTATGGATATCTGTACTTTACTTTTCTATTTATATTTGGACAACTTTTACTTTTACTTCACTACATTCCTAAAGAGACTAATGTACTTTTTACTCCGTACATTTTCCCTGACACCCAAAAGTACTTGATACATTTTGCAGGACAGGAAAATAGTCAAGATTACACACTTATGAAGAGAACATCCCTGGTCATCCCTACTGCCTCTGATCTGGCAGACTCTCTAAACACAAATGCTTCATTTGTTAATTATGTCTCAGTGTTGGAGTGTGCCCCTGGCTATCCGTAAAAAATTTTTTTTAAAACAACAAAACGGTGCCGTCTAGGTTGCTTAATATAAGGAATTTGAAATTAATTATATTTTTACTAGTAATTACTAGGTGACTTTCACTTTTACGTGAGTCATTTTCTATTTTAAGGTATCATTACTTTTACATGTATGATAATTGGGTACCACACCACTGTACAGGTGTGGAAAGCTCTTACCCAGAATGACTCATAGCTGTAATTACTGCCACTGACATTGGTATTCGATCACTTGAGGGATTAAAAAAAAAAATAATGGCGTATTTTAACAATGAAAAAGCTTTGTCTAAATGGAATTCAATTTACCTTGTCATTTCTAATTGTTAATAAAACAAATGTTTAAAACTGTTGAATGTTTTTTTAATATATTTAGCCCTCCAGGCTGCCCTGCTATTTCTCCCACTTCAGTTGCAGAGTTTCCACCCGATCGATGCAAAACACATACCAGAAACCTTTTTGTAACAGAATCAGTTCTATCATGACGAAAATCTGACGACTGTCTTTTGCTGTTGCTGCTATCCAAACTATCAGAGAAAAGCTATTTACCTCTACCATGTGCATTTGCATCATTCTGATTGGTCGAGAGTCAATAGCAATTTATTTTAAAAAATATATTTATTTATTTATACTATCTGGATATCCAAAAGAATTTCATGATGATAATAATTATTATTATTATTGTTATTATTGTTATTAATATTATTGTTATTATTATTGTTATTATTATTGTTATTATTGTAAATTATTATTATTATTGTTATTATTATTATTATTATTGCTATTATTATTGTTGTTATTATTATTGTTATTGTTATTATTGTTATTATTCTTATTATTATTGTTATTATTATTATTATTATTGCTATTATTATTGTTGTTATTATTATTGTTATTGTTATTATTGTTATTATTCTTATTATTATTGTTATTATTATTATTATTGTTATTATTATTATTATTCTTGTTATTATTCTTGTTATTGTTATTATTGTTATTATTATTATTATTATTATTATTATTATTAATATTATTGTTATTATTATTGTTGTTATTATTATTGTTATTGTTATTATTGTTATTATTATTGTTATTATTGTTATTATTATTATTATTGTTATTATTATTATTATTCTTGTTATTATTCTTGTTATTGTTATTATTGTTATTATTGTTATTATTATTATTAATATTATTGTTATTATTATTGTTGTTATTGTTATTATTGTTATTATTGTTATTATTATTATTATTATTGTTATTATTATTATTATTGTTATTATTATTATTATTCTTGTTATTATTCTTGTTATTGTTATTATTGTTATTATTGTTATTATTATTATTAATATTATTGTTATTATTATTGTTGTTATTATTATTATTGTTATTGTTATTATTATTATTATTAATATTATTATTATTATTGTTATTATTATTATTATTATTATTGTTGTTGTTGTTATTATTATTGTTGTTATTATTATTATTGTTGTTGTTATTATTATTGTTGTTATTATTATTATTGTTGTTATTATTATTATTATTATTATTATTATTATTATTATTGTTATTATTATTGTTATTGTTATTATTATTATTATTATTATTATTATTATTATTATCATTATTATTATTATTCATATTATTATTATTATTATTAGATGCCCACCCCTAGTTTTATTAGTCGTATGTACAGGATTCACATGGTACACACCGTCCAATGAAATGCTTACTGGCAGGTTCCTTCTACTCAATGCAACAACAAGGTCATTCAGAGAGAGACTGGCTAGGCCACTCCAGGACCTTAATGTGCTTCTTCTTGAGCCACTCCGTTGTTGCCTTGGCCGTGTGTTTTGGGTCATTGTCATGCTGGAATACCCATCCACAACCCATTTTCAATGCCCTTGCTGAGGGAAGGAGGTTCTCACCCAAGATTTGACGGTACATGGCCCCGTCCATCGTTCCTTTGATGTGGTGAAGTTGTCCTGTCCCCTTAGCAGAAAAACACCCCCAAAGCATAATGTTTCCACCTCCATGTTTGACGGTGGGGATGGTGTTCTTGGGGTCATAGGCAGCATTCCTCCTCCTCCAAACACGGCGAGTTGAGTTGATGCCAAAGAGCTCCATTTTGGTCTAATCTGACCACAACACTTTCACCCAGTTGTCCTGAATCACTCAGATGTTCATTGGCAAACTTCAGACGGGCATGTATATGTGCTTTCTTGAGCAGGGGGACCTTGCGGGCACTGCAGGATTTCAGTCCTTCACAGCGTAGTGTGTTACCAATTGTTTTCTTGGTGACTATGGTCCCAGCTGCCTTGAAATCATTGACAAGATCCTCCTGTGTAGTTCTGGGCTGATTCCTCACCGTTCTCATGATCATTGCAACTCAACGAGGTGAGATCTTGCATGGAGCCCCAGGCTGAGGGAGATTGACAGTTCTTTTGTGTTTCTTCCATTTGCGAATAATCGCACCAACTGTTGTCACCTTCTCACCAAGCTGCTTGGCGATGGTCTTGTAGCCCATTCCAGCCTTGTGTAGGTCCACAATCTTGTCCCTGACATCCTTGGAGAGCTCTTTGGTCTTGGCCATGGTGGAGAGTTTGGAATCTGATTGATTGATTGCTTCTGTGGACAGGTGTCTTTTATACAGGTAACAAGCTGAGATTAGGAGCACTCCCTTTAAGAGTGTGCTCCTAATCTCAGCTCGTTACCTGTATAAAAGACACCTGGGAGCCAGAAATCTTTCTGATTGAGAGGGGGTCAAATACTTATTTCCCTCATTAAAATGCAAATCAATTCATAACATTTTTCACATGCGTTTTTCTGGATTTTTTTTGTTGTTATTCTGTCTCTCACTGCTCAAATAAACCTACCATTAAAATTATAGACTGATCATTTCTTTGTCAGTGGGCAAATCAGCAGGGGATCAAATACTTTTTTCCCTCACTGTACCTATACATATAAGTTTACTACCAAACACAGGAGAAACAATAATACAACAAACCAACTGAAGCTGGTTTTACTATAAAAATATTTGCTTAAGCAATGCCTGATAGACATGGCTGTAGGTAGATACTGTCTGCCTACCTACCTAGGTACATTTGTACGATCTGGTCACTGTGCAAAGGTTGAGTTGTCGCGGTGCGGTCAACCTAGGTGAGGTATTATCTCCTCTAGGCCTTAGATTTCAGTCCACTGGTTTGTCACTGAACTTGAAGTCCCCTGGACGGAACTCCTGTTGCTATAACTAGCTCGATGTGTTTCCTGCCTTGTCCGTTGTCACTCTCAGTTTCGATTCCTTCTGGTAGAGATGTGGAGCTTTTGAGTTTTAAACTAGATTTACAGAACCTGGTGCAACTCTGCAGATGGTCGACATATACTACGTGTTCGTATTCCTTCTCTATCTCTGTTATATTCCTATCAAAACCCTGATACTACCCATCAGGGTTCCTCCTCTATCTCTGAACCACTACCTGGTCCAGTGAGAATTAACCCTGATACTACCCATCAGTGTTCCTTCTCTCTCTCTGAACCACTACCCGATCCAGTGAGATTTAACCCTGATACTACCCATCAGGGTTCCTCCTCTCTCTCTGAACCACTACCCGGTCCAGTGAGAATTAACCCTGATACTACCCATCAGGGTTCCTCCTCTCTCTCTGAACCACTACCCGATCCAGTGAGATTTAACCCTGATACTACCCATCAGGGTTCCTTCTCCATCTCTGAACCACTACCCGGTCCAGTGAGAATTAACCCTGATACTACCCATCAGTGTTCCTTCTCTATTTCTGAACCACTACCCGGTCCTGTGAGTATTAACCCTGATACTACCCATCAGTAAGCGTGCTTTACCCTCAGAGGGTAAACAACAGCGTTTTATCCAATACCAACAGCCAATGCATACAGTTATTTACTACGTATTCTCATTTCTATTTCCTACATCAGTTTACAGCGTGTCTAAGATGCATATCATATTTACCAGTTCTCGGTGTGTGAGTCCTTGAGAGCGTATAAGAGATGGGTTTCCTCTGGTCCACAGGGTCTATTCAGTTTTTAGGACTAGACTCAATTCACGAGTCACTACTGGATTTTGCCAATCTATCCTCTCAGAGTCGATCACCCAACCAACATGCCCGCCGCTCGTGAGAGTCTGGACTAGAGGTATTTATGGGATATGAACTCAATAGAGCAAATAAGATCGCTAAGCCTGAGTAAAGGTGTTATGCTTGTAAATTTAGTTTTATCAAATTGGTAACTATGTTCTAGTCAGTAAATCTTAGTGTGACGTAAGTCATGTAAGAGTCTGAGAGAACAATTTTGTGACCCCTACCCTTGGGTTTGTCCATCTTATATACCCTTTCAGATTTCTATGTTGGAATATATCTGCCTGTGTACTCCTCCGTGGTTGTACTCCCTAGAGGTTTGTACTCACGTGAGGTTTTCTTAATCATTTACATGTCTAAGTTCAGCTCCTTCATCAATCTAAAGCCAAGCTTCTTCTGCATCTAGAGGCGGGGGTGTATCCTGTTCTGGGGCGCTCAGAAGCGCTACCATAACAGGACTCACTTCTGCCCATTTAGGACCTTCCTTATCCATTTTCGGGCCTTTTGCTACAGAGGGTTATGCTATATTTATTTATATTGGGCTAGATGTTGTTGTACATGTAATCTCTATGCCTGAGCACATGTATGCATATTCAACTTGTCTACCCTTAAACCGTTCAAACTGCACAATAGAGTATATATTTTGTATTACAGACAATACCATGTGGTGCCTAGGCTTCTTCCTGTAATGGATTCTCGATACAGAAACAGAATTCCTTTGCCTGCTGTGTGTCGTTGTAGCAGAACTACATTCTGTGAACTGTATCCCTCTAGAGGGCTTAGACATTATGCTGGATTTCAAGCAGATGACTCATGAGGAGCTGAATGGCAGTTTGATCATGACAACACTCCTCCCACAGCTTTACTTTGCCTGAACTTACTGTATGTTTCTTTGGCAATTTCATCTTGACCACCAGTTCTCTTAGCTACAGCTTATTACTCCAGATATGTGATTTAACCAAAGATTGTTGGTTTCCATTACTGGAAGTTACAGACAATGTTCCCTCTAAGCTGTGCGTGGACACGCAGCTCCCCTGGGACTGCCGCAAAAAAGAAATATCATCCTGCACAGAGAAGCACAAGATTGAACTTCACTCAACTTTCTAGAGTTATCTCTCGTAGTTAACACTATCAACGTCTCCCTTTGGGAATTGTGATCGAGTCAACACAATATTAGCCATTTTCAATGCAACATACCAAAACAAAACAAGTTATGTAAGACTAACTATGCAAGAGATTTCGAATGTTATTGCATTGACATGCATATAGCCCGTACTCTACACAGACCGGTGTGGCATAACCAATCAGAGCTGCAGTAGGGCTATATGCAAATAGACCATTGCCATATATGGATCTGTGCCGTTGACTTTGAACTGGACTGTGTTTACAGCATGAGCGGTCGTGGGTAGATGAGCTTGTTTTGAGATCAAAGCCAGAGCTGCATGTAGCAACATGTGCACATGTTCATAGCCTTTGCTAGTTAGTGGGTTATTAGCCCAGTTATAGATCATTTGCAGTCAGTAGTAGGGGAGTGATTACTTCCTACTAGAGCACAAAACTTGTACAATTATAGACATCTTTGAAAAGCGAGTCTGGTAAACAGCTTTTCTTTGTCTTAAAGGGGCAGTGTTGTATTTTGAGACAGGCTTGGTAAGATAAGTAACCAATAGGCAGAGGGTAGCATAATGTCTGATTCTCTGTAATAATGGTATGGGAATAATAATGCATTTTATTTTATAAAGTGGTTTCTTGGATCAAACAACAGAACAACGTGTTCAGTCACCTCCTTGTCTGAAGGACAAGTGGATAAACAGGTTAATGTCAAGCCCTGCATGTTTTTTTCTAAAGTCTCATGGAATGTAGGTCTACATTGAACAGCACACATTGGCTGCTACAGTAGGCTGAATGATAGAACAGCTATTTCCATGTTCAAATGTTATGGGATGCATTTTCTCCATTGTTTTTAATGGTAGGCCACTCTGGTAGGACTACATTATGATCAAATAGGGGATGCAGAAGCTTACTTGACCACTGTCTGAAACTGTAACTTAAAGCGGGTACAGCTTCAGTGTTCACAGTAAACTGCACGCTGGAAGTTGCACTCAGCAGACCTGAAATTTGCTCACTGCCGAAGAAAATGAGAGGGAACATTGGTTACAGGATAGGTACTGTTTGGAATAGCACAGAGAATTGTATTATCTAAAGTGCAGAGGTATGGCCCTCCCGAGTGGCGCAGCGGTTTAAGGCACTGCATCGCAATGCTGAGGTGTCACTACAGCCTTGGGTTTGATCCTAGGCTGTGTCACAGACCCATGAGGTGGCACACAATTGGCCGAGCTTCGTCCGGGTTAGGGGAGGGTTTTGCCGGCCGGGATTTCCTTGTCTCATCATGCTCTAGTGACACCTTGTGGTGGGCCAGGCGCCTGCAAGTTGACTTCGGTCGTAAGTTGGCCGGGTTAAGTGAGCAGTGTGTCAAGAAGCAGTGCAGCTTGGCAGGGTTGTGTTTCGGAGGACGCACGGCTCTCGACCTTTACCTCTCATGAGTCCGTAGGACAGTTGCAGCGATGAGACAAGACTGTAAATGGATATCAAGAAAAAGGGGGGTAAAAAGTAAAACATTTAATAAAAAATAAAGTGCAGAAGAAGAATATTGTTATAATGGGAATAAATAAATTAATTTCATGAAACGTAATCTCAAGATGATGATTTTTCACCGTTTCGGTGGCAGAGGGGAGGGAAATCCCTGTCCAATAGTAGCTATGCTAACTCACTGCAAAATGAAGATTGCCTTGTGACAATAGGGAGCTGAAGAACATCCCCTTCTCTATTAATGAACAATTTCTCTATGAAATAGTGGAGAGACGATGTGCCCTGTACCCCACTTTCAAAAGGCTCCGAGCAGAGAAGCAGAATGTTAGTCTAGTGGTCGATAAATTGTATGTAAACAACCAAATATTCAAGGACTCTAAGATTACAACGTGGCTGTGAGTGATAGCTACCTCCTGCTGAAGTGATCCCCGATACACAATTAAAACCTGTCTAGGTTCTCTACTGGAGTAGACTTATACGATCCTAAAATAATTTGTCATATATATATTTTTTTAAATGTAAATATTGTTCTCATACACACCGGCAAATGGATTGGGTATTGTCAACAGGGTTGTTGTCTCTATTAGTGTGTGGCGGGCTAGTTAGCACTGGGATACACTGATTAAAGTTAACGGTAGAACCAACACAATAACTGGCTTACGGACGCACTTCTCTAAGTGAGAGGTATAATATTTATTTCTATATAAACTCTCTACGCTACCTTCTATATTGTTGATTCTAATGATATAGGCCGAGGCGTAGAGCAGCCGAGGTGATAGAGCAACGACCCTGGAATAAAAACTAAATGTGTATGGATGGAGAGAGGGCTGGTTTTACAGGTTTACTCGCTCTGGATAGTAAGTACTGCATGTATTCTTGGCTATCGTGCCATGGCTGTGTCAGGGTCGATTGTAATTTAATAAACTTGGGTATTCCTTTGTGAATCCTAAGACACATTTTACTGGCAGTCATTAGCGGCCGTTAGAATCCTTCTTCCTTTTTTTGTGGGAATAAAACAGGATATAATGAGGACTACATGTCTCTCTGCTGATAGGAATATAACAGGATATAATGAGGACTACATGTCTCTCTGCTGATAGGAATATAAAGGGATATAATGAGGACTACATGTCTCTCTGCTGATAGGAATATAACAGGATATAATGAGGACTACATGTCTCTCTGTTGATAGGAATATAACAGGATATAATGAGGACTACATGTCTCTCTGCTGATAGGAATATAACAGGATATAATGAGGACTACATGTCTCTCTGCTGATAGGAATATAACAGGATATAATGAGG
>QNTS01010327.1:9844-24203 GCA_003317085.1 Hucho hucho
GTGAAGTTGTCCTGTCCCCTTAGCAGAAAAACACCCCCAAAGCATAATGTTTCCACCTCCATGTTTGACGGTGGGGATGTTGTTCTTGGGGTTATAGGCAGCATTCCTCCTCCTCCAAACACGGCGAGTTGAGTTGATGCCAAAGAGCTCCATTTTGGTCTCATCTGACCACAACACTTTCACCCAGATGTTCTCTGAATCATTTAGATGTTCATTGGCAAACTTCAGAGAGGCATGTATATGTGCTTTCTTGAGCAGGGGGACCTTGCGGGTGCTGCAGGATTTCAGTCCTTCATGGCGTAGTGTGTTACCAATTGTTTTCTTGGTGACTATGGTCCCAGCTGCCTTGAGATCATTGACAAGATCCTCCCGTGTAGTTCTGGGCTGATTCCTCACCGTTCTCATGATCATTGCAACTCCACGAGGTGAGATCTTGCATGGAGCCCCAGGCCGAGGGAGATTGACAGTTCTTTTGTGTTTCTTCCATTTACGAATAATCACACCAACTGTTGTCACCTTCTCACCAAGCTGCTTGGCAATGGTCTTGTAGCCCATTCCAGCCTTGTGTAGGTCTACAATCTTGTCCCTGACATCCTTGGAGAGCTCTTTGGTCTTGGCCATGGTGGAGAGTTTGGAATCTGATTGATTGATTGCTTTTGTGGACAGGTGGCTTTTATACAGGTAACAAACTGCGATTAGGAGCACTCCCTTTAAGAGTGTGCTCCTAATCTCAGCTCGTTACCTGTATAAAAGACACCTGGGAGCCAGAAATCTTTCTGATTGAGAGGGGGTCAAAAACTTATTTCCCCTCACTGTACATTGTGGTGTTGAAACTTGAAGCAGCAGTCACAATCAAACGGAATGGACAGATCATGGTGCTGAAAGTTCAAGTAGGCATACAGTGAGAGAAAAAAGTATTTGATCCCCTGCTGATTTTGTACATTTGCCCACTGACAAAGAAATGATCAGTCTATAATTTTAATGGTAGGTTTATTTGAACAGTGAGAGACAGAATAACAACAAAACAATCCAGAAAAACGCATGTGAAAAATGTTATAAATGGATTTGCATTTTAATGAAGGAAATAAGTATTTGACCCCCTCTCAATCAGAAAGATTTCTGGCTCCCAGGTGTCTTTTATACAGGTAACGAGCTGAGATTAGGAGCACACTCTTAAAGGGAGTGCTCCTAATCGCAGTTTGTTACCTGTATAAAAGCCACCTGTCCACAAAAGCAATCAATCAATCAGATTCCAAACTCTCCACCATGGCCAAGACCAAAGAGCTCTCCAAGGATGTCAGGGACAAGATTGTAGACCTACACAAGGCTGGAATGGGCTACAAGACCATTGCCAAGCAGCTTGGTGAGAAGGTGACAACAGTTGGTGTGATTATTCGTAAATGGAAGAAACACAAAAGAACTGTCAATCTCCCTCGGCCTGGGGCTCCATGCAAGATCTCACCTCGTGGAGTTGCAATGATCATGAGAACGGTGAGGAATCAGCCCAGAACTACACGGGAGGATCTTGTCAATGATCTCAAGGCAGCTGGGACCATAGTCACCAAGAAAACAATTGGTAACACACTACGCCGTGAAGGACTGAAATCCTGCAGCACCCGCAAGGTCCCCCTGCTCAAGAAAGCACATATACATGCCTCTCTGAAGTTTGCCAATGAACATCTAAATGATTCAGAGAACATCTGGGTGAAAGTGTTGTGGTCAGATGAGACCAAAATGGAGCTCTTTGGCATCAACTCAACTCGCCGTGTTTGGAGGAGGANTACCTGTATTGTTGTTCTCTGCAGTAGAGAGCTGCTCTCGTAGTTTGTCTCCGTCGTCCGGGTGGAGCTGGTCGTAGAGTGAGGAGCCTAGCCAGTCGGACTGTGATTGGTTAAGAACAGGGGTCAGGGAGTCTGACACGTAGACGACCCGCCCACTCTCACACGACACCACAAACAGGAAGCCATCAGCAGCTTCCAGGATCAGGTGCTTCAGCTCCTACAAAGAGAGGGACGGGGGGAGAGAGAGGAAAGGAGAGGTAGAGGAGAGGAGAGAGAGAACGTTGGAGGGAGAGATGACATGGAAGATACACTCAGTTATTATTGTGCAACAAACACATATGATAACATTTTCCCCTTTTCATCCCTCAGCCCCCCCTCCTCCCTTTCCTCCCTCCTTCCCTCCCTCCCTCTCTTTCCCTAACCTGGTCGGTGAGGAAGGATGGTTTGTATGTCCCGTCTGCTGCAGTGTTGCCGCTCCCTCTCAGAGACTTCATGTGGGACACGGCCATGCGCAGGATGGTCAGCTTATCTGGTTTCCGTGCCAACGCGCTGCAGGTGGGAACCATGTCTGACAGCTCTGTGATGTAAGCAGTCATCTTGTTCCTCCGCCGCCGCTCAATCTCACTGTGGTTCTCCCTGGAGCGAGGGAATGAGGAAGAGAGGAGAGTAGGAAGGACAGAGATGGGGGTAGCGATGGGGAGAGCAGGGGGAGGAGCGGCAGACATGGAGTAGGAGGAGGGACAGGGATGGGGTAGAGATGGGGAGAAATAGGAAGGGGAGAGAGGAAGAGGTAGAGGAGGGATGGGGGGAGGAGAGAAAGAGGGAGGGATATAAATGGGAAGAGGTGGGCAGGTAGGTGGACAACATGGAGTAGAGTTTAGTGTTGGCGTAACCAAATTATATTTGCTGATTAGGATGAGGTAGGTGGAACAAGGATGGATTGATAAATATAACAAGGAGTGAATGATCCATCAATACGATAGATAAATGTAGAGATCGAGATAGAGAGAACCTGGTCTTTCAAAGCGAGACGGAGTGATAGAGGAGGTGCTGAAAGAAAAAGACTTCAGAGATCCTGAGAGAGAGAAGCAGAGAGGGAAGGAGAGAGAGAAAGGGGTTGTGCTCAGAAGAAAGGGATTGATAGGAGTGAACAGGTGTCCCTGAGCTCAGGGGTTAGTAGTAGTGACAGGAATCACAGTGGTGTGATAGGGAATCTGGTGTCTCGGGATGTGTGCATGCAGAATATCTGTATTATACACACGCACAAACACACACCAACAACCTCCTTATTCTACCTGGCAAATCGCTCTTTGTCTCCTCCTCCTCCGTCGTCATCACACCTGGTCAAAGACAGAAGAAGATCTGTCATCCAAACGACCAACACAATACAGTCAGATCAAATAGAGGGAGGGAGAGATGAGAGAGAGAGCAAGAAAGAGCGAGACAGGTGTCAGTCCTACCTGAAGAGCTTGCTTCCATCATCATCATCATCATCGAAGTCTGGCCTGTGAGGAAGTAGACAGAATCCATGTTTGTAAAGTTAACACACAAGAATGGATCAACAACTTAAGGGTGTGATTCTGATTCTGCACCCATGGACAACTTCTACCCTGCGCTGTCATAGCTATAGACCGTCTGTTAAAGTTATGTGACATAGTGATTGACTGATTCATTGGCATTGTATACTATACTCACGCAGCTCGTCTCTTATTGGACCCTTTTGGCACAACAGCACTGCTGCTTGCCTGGGCCCCACCGGCTCCCAAACCCAGAGAGTCATCTGGTATGTCTNTGAGTCAACTAATCAACCAAGTCAACTATTCACCTGAGTCAACTAATCAACCAAGTCAACTATTCACCTGAGTCAACTAATCAACCAAGTCAACTATTCACCTGAGTCAACTAATCAACCAAGTCAACTATTCACCTGAGTCAACTAATCAACCAAGTCAACTATTCACCTGAGTCAACTAATCAACCAAGTCAACTATTCACCTGAGTCAACTAATCAACCAAGTCAACTATTCACCTGAGTCAACTAATCGTAAGAATTTATTAGACGAATGAAATGAAGGTGTGTGAATGCTGGATTGAACTATGTAGCTCTCCAAGACCAAAGCGTGTGACCACTGCAGCTGTGAGTATAGCGTGCTAGCTATTGCCTCTCTGGTAATGAAACTGGCTATGAGTTAACTTTCCTAGCCACAAAGCTAGCTAGCTAACAAATACTGTAGCTACAGCTAACTGGCTAGGTAGCTAGCTATGTTAAGCCAAGCAGAACAAGCTAACTGTTAGCTGGCCAAAAGAAAGCTAATCGTTCGTTCAAAATAACACTTTGTTTTGATGAAATATCGACTCAAACTAGCTAGCTAGTTGACTAGCTAACTTTTATCTGAGCATAACCTACCTATGCTAGCTAGGCTAACATGGCGAGTTGGCATCATTAACCTCAGGTCATGCCAGCTAAATGTAAGACAAGCTATTTGCCAAGGTTGGTATCTAACTTTCTAACTACGATTTTGCAAGAAAGACAAACGTCAATAGCTAGCTTAAATTCTTGAAGTCAAATGTCAAAGTCAAAAACCCAGTTAGCTTGCTTTCGCTGGCCAGTTAGCTTAGCCCCAGCTGAGCTATCTAGCGGTCATCAGACGCAATCGGGAGAAAGTGACAGATTCGGTCAAAGGGCCATGGATCGCCAATTCCCATCTGCATTATCACCTGTAACATTTTGACTTATTCCCACAAGCGTAAAACTTCACTGTACCTGGGTTAGAGTCCATGTCCGGGTTGAATAACATAAACAAACCAAGTTACAGTAAACTGCGGAAATTTCCTCTCAGATTTACCGATTTGATGAACAACTATATCAGCAAATAAAGAGGCGATGTCATGACTCGTGTTTCTTCATCATCAGCCAGTAGCGGAAATTACAAAATAATAAGGAAAGTATCTATTTTCCTGTTTTCCTCGTTTTAAAAACCATCTAGATCCAAGATGGCGTTCGCGGCTAGCAGCAGTGACTGTATAGGCGCCCAAGTCTGCTCTAGCCATGTATCACTTTACTTCAATCACTAGCGGGATACAAGTCACATCCAATAAGAGGCCAACCACAATGTTTGACCAGTTACACAGAACCACAGGCCAGAACCATCTGTATAATATCTTGAGTCAAAGCAAGTGATTTGAGTGATATGTTATGCTCACATTATATTATAATGTAATTGTGTATTATAATGTAATAAACCTACTCCTATTTCAGAAACGTTTTGTATGTGTGTACACTAAAATAAGGGCACAATATACAATTCCTGTGTTTATAGAAGGTTATAGGTCTCAGTACCTAAACCAAGACATAGGAAACCTATAGATACTCACCCCTTATCCATCAGTGAGGAGAACTTCATAATTTGAGTGTGTAAAACAAACATTGGAGTAGACAGGTTTGGCGTAGTGATTCATGATAGTTGTTTTTATTATTAATGATAATACTTAAGCATCATAATACACACACAATAAAATAACACTGTAATTACGTGACTGTTTTTCCAAAGCGACGGGGGGAGAGGAATATTGGTCAAGGTTAGTACAAATGAACGAGGGTTGGAATGGGGATGTGAAAGGCTGTGAGGGGAGGAGGAGGAGATGGATGAGTAGGAGGAGTGGGGGACATATGGGACAATGAGAGGGAGAAAGGATGAATGAGGATGAGGAGCTGAAGAAGGTAGAAAGGTGAGAGATGGTAGGCTATCCCATACATTACAGATAAGGCACTTAACATACAACAATTGAAAATATATAATGATAAAAATACAACACTTCCATTGTTCCATGTATCATACTTTTGCTTACTGAGCAATTGAGTTGCTAAAATCCAAACTCAAGAAAAATCCTAACTTTTCTGAAACAATGTCAAACATGAAACCTGACTGTAAACCTGTTTCTCATAGGAATCATACCTCAAATCACTCTGGAATAACAGAAAAACACATCACACACACAGGATAATCTAATCCGGGGCAGTATGGCCTAAAAAATCTGCCCTAAATAAGGCCTAAATTACAATGGCCCTTTCCAGTCTCCTGAGAAGAAATGTCCTGTTCTGACCAACCAACCTAGGCCCCCAATGAATATCCATCATGATGCATGATATCATCAGTGTGGGTCAGGATTCTACTTGATCATTGTGCCCAGAACCAGATTGGACTGGACCAAACCAGACTGGCGTTCAACTCTGCAAACATTTGCAGAAAACTTTTGTCCTTACAAGGTCATTGTTGGAAGAAAGAGTACACAATCAAGTGTCAATAGGATAGAACAGTTAGCTCCTGTTGTCGAAAATTCTTGGTGAATTGGATTGTTGGTGGGCGCTCAGAGTTGGGAGCTTCATAAACGTTAGCGGAGTTGAATGCATCTCTAGTCGATGACATGCGTCATACCACACTGGAATGAAATCACAACTAGTCCATTCTGGTCTTAACTGGTCTAGACTGGAAAACAGTTAAAACGATGCTTTTAAAAAAAAATTTACATTCTATTTGGGATCCTGACTGGCGGGACTGTTGTTTTTTACCTTTACATTTTACAATGGCAATTTTTGTTTTTGAAAAAACGATTGAAATATACTGAAAATAAAGTTCTGCCTGTGTGACCTTGGTAAGATGTCAATGACACTCAGAATATATACTGAATTAGTCACGCACGTACAGAGCGAAAACATGATACAAATGTTTGATAAAGTATTTTCCTCTCCAATGTCAACGGAGAGTGTCTACAGACAAAGTTACCACTGGCACATAAACATGACATCAGCAGAGGAAGGAGAGCATCATTCAAAATCAGCAGAATCTCAATATACCCAAACAATTTAACACTTCATTTGAAGGACTGCTTATAAGCTGCTTATAAGCATGATTATAATTTATTAACCAGTTAAACATTTTTACAGTTTATGAACCAGTTATCCACATAATTACATTGTTTATTAACCATTCAATAAAGCAGTTCATAAACAGGCCCTCAAATCAAGGTCAATACAGTGCAGTATTTAAACCCATGCTACTAGTGAGGGAGACAACCAGACTCCCTCACTATCTTACTGCATGGCTTCTACAAGCTTAGAGGTGTCCCATTCAACATCAAACAACGCCCATTCAGATGCACTACAGGAGCTAAGCAGAAAAAAACAAAACTGCATAGAATCATAACCAGGGCTGGCGAATATGTATGTCAGCTCCAAATTAACATTCACACAAGGACACATTCACATGATTGTGTATTTGTGTGTCAGGTTAAATCTTGTCTCTTTTCTAAAGTCTGTCTTTCATGGCAACTGGAGTATTGGACATAAGGCACATGGACAAAACATGCTTATAGCAGGTTGAGCAACAACAAGGTAGGTGAAAAATAAAAGAATAAGGTAAAAGCACCATAGTCTGGCTGTAAGGCACATGAGTACAGTAAGAAGAGCCATAGTAGAAGCAGCATCACACTCTCCCCTTCTCTTCATTCTCATCACTCTGTCCTCTTCCTTTCACATCCTTTTGAACACTCACTGAAATCACACTGATGTTCCCAATGCTATTCCTTAGCTGAGTTAATTGTGTGTGTGTGTGGGGTGGGGGGGGGGGTATTCTCATGAAACCAGTTTTAAAATGTCTGGAGCAAATTGAGTTACAAAACTATGATGCATCTCCAAAAATCAACTATCATTCTGAGGACTTTTAGGGGAAAGTGTCTTGTAAAAAAACAATAACAAAAAAACATTTTCATTTCTGAAATGCGTCCTGATTAAATTCATGGTAATTTTATAAAAATACATCTTTAGAAAAACCTAACTCATTTAAATAAAACAACGTTTGTCCATAAATTATAAAAATGGTATACTAGTTGAAGTTTACATTAAACTATAATATTTATTACATACAGTGTCCGTGGATATGTCTCATTACCATTTTTTTCAAGTTCCTATAAAACTCACCCATGATGCATCATCTAGAGGAGTAGTCCTTAGAAAACAACTAAAGAGCTCAAATTGGGAAAAAGTCATTTTAATTTTATAATAATTTATAATAACATTTAGAAATATTTGTATTTTCAGTGTTATGTTTAACTCAGGCCTTTTCATTAGGGGAGCAATGTTAAAAAACAAATATTGATTTATAACATTTTTGGACTTCGAAAACAAATGAGAATTTAGTGAAAATGTTGGTAAAATGCATAATATCTGATTAAAAAAACTAATAATAATTATGAAATAGATCCTAATCTGTTATTCAAGAGGACATTTTGTAAAAAATGACAAAGTATTTTTTACAGTTTCGTGAGAATTACCCATGTGTGTGTGTGTGTGTGTTATGAATGGACTATAATAACAGGTCCATTCCAGTTAATGTAGTATATCCAAAATTGTGTGTGTGATTGAGTGTTTATAATGTAGTACAGTGTATCTATCCACAGGTACAGGTCTACCTGTAGTTCTCAGGCTTTAGGAATGACTTTCCTTCTCCTTCATCCATTTTCCCTACCACTCTCTCCCTTTTCCCTTCCCTCCATCTCTCCCACTCTGATGAGTGAGGGATGTGAATTCTTCACACTCTTACTTCCTGGCACACGTTTTCATTACTCCGTCTTGCGGTGGTTTTTGTGAGCGGCGTGACCATTCTGCACCGCGCCTTTCATCTCCAACCCCTCCTCTTCCTCCCCTGACTCGTCAGTCTCTTCATTATCGCTCCTCTCGTCCTCCACCTTTTCCTGAAGCGAAAGGAGGGAAAGAAAGAGAGGTGTGTTTAGAAACATGTCATCCATCCAGAGACATGACTTTTCCTTTCCGTAAACTGAACCCAGACCAGACTGCTGCTCTTTATCAGCTGGGCTCTCCAACACATATCAACTGAACCCAGACCAGACTGCTGCGCTTTATCAGCTGGGCTCTCCAACACATATCAACTGAACCCAGACCAGACTGCTGCTCTTTATCAGCTGGGCTCTCCAACACATATCAACTGAACCCAGACCAGACTGCTGCTCTTTATCAGCTGGGCTCTCCAACACATATCAACTGAACCCAGACCAGACTGCTGCTCTTTATCAGCTGGGCTCTCCAACACATATCAACATGTGATTTCTGAATAAACTTTCTCTCTCCTCCACCCACCCCTCCTCTCCCAGTCTCTCTGTCTCTACATCTGTTTCCCATATATTCATTTCTCTCTCACATTCAAGAAAAACAATAAAGATAGACTGGGTTGAGTGTTCAGTGTTGTCAGGATGCGTGTGCAGGGCTGTCAGGATGTGTGTGTTATAGTGTTGTCAGGTTGTGTGTGTGTGTATGTAGTGTTGTCAGGTTGTGTGTGTGTGTGTATGTAGTGTTGTCAGGATGTGTGTGTGTGTGTGTGTGTAGTGTTGTCAGGATGTGTGTTCAGTATTGTCAGGATGTGTGTGTGTGTGTGTGTGTGTGTGTGTGTGTGTGTGTAGTGTTGTCAGGATGTGTGTTCAGTATTGTCAGGATGTGTGTGTGTGTAGTGTTGTCAGGATGTGTGTGTGTAGTGTTGTCACGGTGTGTGTGTGTAGTGTTGTCAGGATGTGTGTGTGTAGTGTTGTCAGGATGTGTGTGTGTAGTGTTGTCAGGATGTGTGTGTGTGTGTAGTGTTGTCAGAGGGTGTGCAGTGTTGTCAGGGTGTGTGTGTGTGTGTAGTGTTGTCAGGATGTGTGTGTGTGTAGTGTTGTCACGGTGTGTGTGTGTAGTGTTGTCAGAGGGTGTGCAGTGTTGTCAGGGTGTGTGTGTACATACATTGCTGCTCAGGAAGCGGACGGCCATACGCAGAATGAGGATGGCCCAGAAGATATGGAGACACTGCAGCACCATCATAAGGAAATTCAGGAAGTAGTATCCAAAGAACGGAGAGTACATAGTCATTGGATAAATGTACGTAGAATAAATGATGCTGAGAAAGAGAGAGGGGGGGCAAGAACAGCGAATAACATCAGTAACAACCAACAGACAATTAACAGACATTTATTTATGATGCTAATCTGAACTTGTTGTTAACTGACTTGCCTAGTTAAATAAAGGTTACATAAATAAAACAATCAGAATGGGTGTGAGACAGTTCATTGGTGTGTGGTGGGAGTGTTCAGGTATCATCTCACTAGAAGGGGAAGATATAGAGTCTAGTGAAGATGAAGACTGCAGCGAAGAGGAAGAAGACGTAGTTACTGGTGTTTCTCCATCCAGCATAGATGAATATCTTAGCGGACTATCAGAGAGAGAGAGAAAGGTTGTTAGAAAATAATTGTAATGTCATATTTCTTCCACCAGGTGACAGTACTAAATCCATATCTCCAATATCAGTAGTACTTTGTCCACTTCCTGGTTTATCAAATCAAATGGGATTTCCTTGTGGGTGATTCCCCTGTGGGCCCCACGTACAAACTACATGTGCTAACTGGAAGTTGTCTTGGATAACAGCAACTACTAAACCACCATAGTATTATTGTGTTTATTATCGTATCATGGCAGTGATATTATTAGCATGTTATGTTGGTGACCCAGCTCTCCTGTAATTGGTTGTACCTCCAGTAAATAGTCGGAGGAGTCGTGCAGCAGCATGATGAGGGTGCCCGCTCTGATGTAGTTGACACACCAGGAGAAACTGATGAGGAAGATGGTGGCCATATGGTGAACCATCTGCTCCTTAAAGTCCTACAGAGAGGAAGGGAGGGAGAGAAGGCGGGAAAGAGAGAAATGCAGGGAGGGAGAGAGAGAAGGTTAGAGGTTTTGTTACCTTGATAACATTCTGATCCTTCCCACACACACCTGCACATGCGCGCACACACACTATCGTAAATCATAGTCAGGTGACTTTGTTTAGCAGGTACACACTGTCTGTACTGACCTGACCCTAGTGGAACAGAGTCCACTGACAAACTCCCCTTTAACCTCCGGCTCCACACACACAAACACCTCCTGCAGTAGCCCCCTGTCCCTATAACCTCCGGCTCCACACACACAAACACGTCATATCAGTCTAATGTCCACCTCCTGCAGTAGCCCCCTGTCCCTTTAACCTCCGGCTCCACACACACAAACACGTCATATCAGTCTAATGTCCACCTCCTGCAGTAGCCCCCTGTCCCTATACACACTGACACTTACATCAGTGCCATGACAGTAACCCCTGGTCGTCAGCACAGGGGAAAAACCATGGCGACAGCAGGAGAGGGATCAGAAAGACTTGCTTACTGCTTTCAATGAATCACTTGTAGCTAACAGAGTGTGCAGGCTTGGTTAACCACTATCCCTGATCTTGTAAACTGCACTCCCCCATGTATGGAAGAATCTTTGGGTGATCTGCGTGCTGTAATTGATTGACCCTTAAAGTGAATAGTACTGTAAGTAAAGGGATTCTGTACCACCATTTTTTTTAGTGGTTCATTTGTAGACTGTATACTTGATTGTTACAAGCATAGTGTGTTTTATAGAGCAGGCACGGTGCACACTTACTTTCCGTTTGACGTCTGACGCCACACTGAAGATTAGAGAGACGTAGAAACCCAGCTCTATCATATAGTACCAATACTGAGACGGCAGGAGAGTCTGGGGGAGAGATGAGAGATGGAGGGATGGAGAGAGAAATAGATGAGGGATGGAGGGAAATAGATGAGGGATGGAGGGAAATTGATGAGAGATGGAGGGATAGGGAGAGAGATGGGATGGGGAGATAACAGGAGAGAGAGAAAGAGGAGAGCAAGATAATATCAATAACATACATTGATACTTCCATAATATGCTATCTGAACACTGTCAAACACTGTCAAACACTTTCAAACACTGGACATGATATGATTGATTATGATTTATGCCTTCCAATGACTTTCCTATTTTACAATGTATTAGATACCACTCATCAATAACCAGAGGGCCATACCAGAATAGGGAAGCCCTGCCACATCTCCTTAAAGTCATACAGCCAGGGTTTCTGAGAGGGAGAGAGAGTCATACAGAAATCGGACAGTTCTAATTTTAGTCACAGAGAAATACAGCATTGAAACAGAAGAAGTGATAACTCATTTTCACACCCTCTTTCCCTCTATTTATTAATGTGACTTTATAATTCTCTTCCAGTGTCATTCATAAGTTCTTTATTAATCATGTTATAAAAACATTAAATTGTATAACATTTGTTTTGGATACTCAGTTGTCCCTGATATAACCAGCACTGTTGTTGACAAGGCTTCTATTCTATCTTAGTATCCTGTTACACTTTAATTCTGTCAGTGAACAAGCTCTGTTTCTCCCATTAATGGTTTAACTAGGATCTAAAGTTTAAACGATGAGTTATGACAGAGGTCAGTTTAAAAAATGAGTTGTGACAGAGGTCAGGTGACACGAGTGACCAATGAGGGTGCAGGGAGATTAGCTTGGAGACAGGCGAGAATTTTAAAGGTCAAAGGTGAAACAGCAGTACTCACGTCAATGAGGGCAGCCAGGCCAGCAATGAAAGCAAGAAGGTAAAAGGTGAATCTCCAACTGCAAGAGAACACACAAAATCATTGGACAACACACACACACAGACTTTATACTACAGTGCATTCGGAAAGTATTCAGACCCCTTGACTTTTTCCACATTTTGTTACGCTACAGCCTTATTCTAAAATTTATTGAATAGTTTTTTCCTTCATTAATCTATACACAATACCCCAAAATGACAAATCAAAAACAGCTTTTTAGATATTTTTGCAAATGTATTAAAAATACAAAACTTAAATATCATATTTACATAAGTATTCAGACCCTTTGCTCAGTACTTTGTTGAAGCACCTTTGGCAGCAATTATGGCCTTGAGTCTTCTTGGGTATGACGCTACAAGCTTGGCACACCTGTATTTGGGGAGTTTCTCCCACTCTTCTCTGCAGATCCTCTTAAACTCTGTCAGGTTGGATGGGGAGCGTCGCTGACCAGCTCTTTTCACGTTTCTCCAAGGATGTTAGATCGGGTTCAAGTCTGGGCTCTGGCTGGGCCACTCAAGGACATTCAGAGACTTGTCCCGAAGCCACTTCTGCGTTGTCTAGGCTGTGTGCTCAGAGTCATTGTCCTTTTGGAAGATGAACCTTCATCCCAGGTCCTGAGCAGGTTCATCAAGGATCTCTCTGTACTTTGCTCCGTTCATCTTTCCCTCATCTCCAAGTCCCTGCTGCTGAAAAACATCCCCACAGCATGATGCTGCCACCACCATGCTTCACCATAGGGATGGTGCCAGGTTTCCTCCAGACGTGACACTTGGCATTCAGGCCAAATAGTTTAATCTTGGTTTCATCAGAACAGAGAATTTTGTTTCTCATGGTCTGAGAGTCTTTAGGTGCCTTTTGGCAAACTCCAAGCGGCCTGTCATGTGCCTTTTACTGAGGAGTGGCTTCCGTCTGGCCACTCTACCATAAAGGCCTGATTGGTGGAGAGCTGCAGAGATGGCTCCCCGGGCCGTGGATGTTGATTATGGCAGCCCCCCGCATCTTTCTAATTCAGAGGGGTTGGGTTAAATGCGGAAGACACATTTCAGTTGAATGCATTCAGTTGTACAACTGACTAGGTATCCCCCTTTCCCTTTCTGGAATGTTCTCCCATAGAGTGACCATCGGGTTCTTGGTCACCTCCTTGACCAAGGCCCTTCTCCCCCGATTGCTCAGTTTGGCTGGGCGGCCAGCTCTAGGAAGAGTCTTGCTGGTTCCAAACTTCGTTCATTTAAGAATGATGGAGGCCACTGTGTCCTTGAGGACCTTCAATGCTGCAGACATTTTTTGGTACCCTTCCCCAGATCTGTGCCTCGACACAATCCTGTCTCAGAGCTCTATGGACAATTCCTTTGACCTCATGGCTTGGTTTTTGCTCTGACATGCACTGTCAACTGTGGGACCTTTATATAGACAGGTGTGTGCCTTTCCAAATTATGTCCAATCAATACATTTGACCAAATGTGGACTCCAATCAAGAAACATCAAGGATGATCAATGGAAAAAGGATGAACCAGAGCTCAATTTCGAATCTCATAGCAAATGGTCGGAATACTTATGTAAAAAAGGTATTTCAGTTTTTTACTGTTAATACATTTGCACAAATTTCTAAAAACCTGTTTTCACGTTGTCATTATGGGGTACTGTATGTAAATTGATGAGGGAAAAAATATATGTAATCCATTTTAGAATAAGGCTGTAATGTAAAACAATGTGGCAAAAGTGAAGGGGTCTGAATACTTTCCCAACGCACTGTATATGTACAGCAAAGAGAACATACACACATTCTGCTAAACTGTAGGGGAACAGTCCCGTGCCAACTTCCCAGCACACAATGGGAACAGTCAGTTCTGTCACACAGATAGAGACCAGACCTCCAGTACTGTACAACACAACAACCTGCTGACTACAGATAGAGACCTCCAGTACTGTACAACAACAACCTGCTGACTACAGATAGAGACCTCCAGTACTGTACAACAACAACCTGCTGACTACAGATAGAGACCTCCAGTACTGTACAACACAACAACCTGCTGACTACAGATAGAGACCTCCAGTACTGTACAACA
>QNTS01010328.1:0-33765 GCA_003317085.1 Hucho hucho
AAACATCCTCTGTATTATGTGCTTATTGTTTAATGATGTCTTCTAGGTGTCATTTTGTCTGCCAATGGCATGTCCATCTTTTTTGTGAGAAATTACACTGGTCACTCAAAACATTTATAATGTATTTATAAAGTATAAATCGCCCACACTTTTGATGAGGCCATGCACAAATATTTAACTAATGATTCATAAATGGTTTATAAGGACCTATATTAAACATGATTATTAAATACTTGTTGTTTATACATTTGTGAATAACTAGGTTACTAACATTTGCAAATGTGGGAGTAATGATTAATAAATTATGAATAAACTATTTACTAATCCATTATAAATGCTTTATTAGGTGGAGGATAGGGGTCACCATAAAACAGCATTTAATGCCCTAAGTGACATTCCTGGGGCTAAGGCCAATGGCTGTAATTCAGCTAGGCACTTTAAAGTGATAGAGACATCTACTCCATGGTTCACACCTTGCAAGTTGACTTATGTTTTGAACAGGGAGGCAGCTGGAGAGCAAACAGAGATAAGGATGAGCATATAATGTCTTATCTTTGGAATAGAGCAGATTACTACAAACCTCTCAGAGGAAAGTGTCGTCTTCATTATGCGTATGTCTGTCTATTGTTTGTCAATTAAACCTTTAAATTTAGAAGTTGTTTGCCTTATCCTTGGGCTCAGCATGTTCCACTCCTTGAGCAAATCTTTATTCCCAACACCAACTAACCAACTATGATTTCAATATTGAAATTGAAGTAGGTTATTATTTAGTCTTCTGTTATTAAAGCAAGCTATTCATTAGGCAAGCTAGCTTAGCGCCAGCTAGCCGCTAGCTTGGAACCTAACTAGCTGGTTAGCTAACGTTAGCTAATGTTTAACCACACAAAAACATTACCAGTATCTCTGGTTTAGCCAAGAGTATTGTTGCTGGCTAGCTAAGTTAATGAAGGGTTAGTAGAGGAGGAGGATTTGGAAGACCAGCATGACTGGAAGAGAGTGGGTGAGAGGCAGGGTGAGATTGAGAACAGACAGGGAAGGCCCACAGTGGGGAAGAGGCCCTTGATTGAGATGGGGTGAGGGGGAGCCAAGAGACATCAAACTCTGAACTAAATAGTGAATATTGTACACCGCTAACTAATTACTAGAGACAGTCTTTTTGAAATACAGGATTGATTACTTTTACTCTGGCAGTTTTTGTGCAGTTACAATAAAAGAGAATTACCTCTAACCATCCCTCTCTCTCTCTCTCCATCCCTCTTTCCATGCAGGCCCACTTTCCAGGACACCTACAACACCCGATGTCACAGGAAGGCCAAAAATATCATCAAGGACATCAACCACCTGAGCCAAGACTGAAAAACAGCTTTTATCTCAAGGTCATCAGACTGTGAAATAGCCATCACTAGACGACCTCCACCCAGTACCCTCCCCTGAACTTAGTCACTGTCACTAGCCGGCTACCACCCGGTTAATCAACCCTTAGAGGCTGCTGCCCTATGTACATAGAAATAAAATCACTGGTCACTTTAATAATGAAACACTGGTCACTTTAATAATGTTTACATACTGTTTTACTAATTTCATATGTACAGTATTACTGTATTCTACTGTATTCTAGTCAATGCCACTCTGACATTACTCATCCTAATATTTATATTTCTTAAATATTTTACTTTGAGATTTGTGTGTATTGTTGTGAACTACTGCACTGTTGGAGATAGGAACACAAGCATTTTGCTACACGCACAATAACATCTGCTAAATATGTGTATGTGACCAATAACATTTGATTTGATTTAGTTTGATTTATGTGGTGGGGAAGTTGTTCTCTGCTTAGCTGACAGAGATAGGAGCTACAGGAGTCCACTCTGTTCAAAGTACCTGGCTCTTCTCTATGCACAGCACACTGGGGACTTCCTGCAGGTAACCATGACTTCTATCAATCACCCCCATAACTTAATCATTAGTGGTACTGAGAGTTCCTCTAATACAGCTTTGACTCTGCATAGAGGCATTGTTATTAGGACATTTGTCACATAGAGAGGATGACGTTATTGACTTTGACCAACTGCTTTTTTATTGGTTAAAAAGATGGTTCTATACAGTGGATCGTTCTGTACTGAATGTGTACAATTAGGTTAGGTAAGGAATTAAGTGAAAACCTTTAGGAGGATAGCTCTCCATGACGAGGGTTGGACAAAATAATTACAGCAGGCTGTTCAATAGTGAGCCATACTGACTGACGAGTGGCGTGGATTGGTACAGCTCAGCTCAGTCCCACAGAATGTTAACACTTATTTTACTAAATTATTATCTATAGTTGCATCTTTTGATACAGCAACAGTTTTAAAATGGGCTGCTACCGTGAATGCAACACTAAGATTTTAACTTTTTAACTTTTTATTTTTATCCTCTCTCACTGCAGGAGACTGGTCAGTGTGTGTGTAGAGAACATACACTGAGTGCACAAAACATTATAAACACCTGCTCTTTCCATGAAATAGACTGACCAGGTGAATCCAGGTGAAAGCTATGATACCTTATTAATGTCACTTGTTAAATCCACTTCAATCAGTGTAGATGAAGGGGAGGAGACAGGTTAGAGAAAGATTTTTAAGCCTTGAGACAATTGAGACATGGATTGTGTATGTACAGTGCATATTCAGACCCCTTATCACACACAATAGTGACACTTATCGCCTGTGTTGTGGACAAATGTCTTGGTCTTCATACTGTAGTTTGTTCAGCTTTCTTAGGTTCTATTATGGTGCTGCGAGCGCGGGAAAACAAACGCTCCTCAGTCCCTGTACTGGTTCACTGGGGCTTGGTCTCGTCGTTATTGCTTAACGGCAACAGGCCTTGTGATCTTTGATCTTTCTGTACATTGAAAATTACAGGGTCGCACATCACCTCTATAGTGAAGCCTATATCCACAGCATTAAGTTTAGCACAGGACGTCATTGGCAATTCCTGATCCTGTGCGTTCCCCTGTTCCTCATACTTCTTCTGAGCTAAACGACTATCGCCTCGTAGCACTCACTTCCGTCATCATGAAGTGCTTTGAGAGACTAGTCAAGGATCATATCACCTCCACCCTACCTGACACCCTAGAACACTCCAATTTGCTTACCGTCCCAATAGGTCCACAGACGACGCAATCGCAATCACACTGCACACTGCCCTAACCCATCTGGACAAGAGGAATAGCTATGTAAGAATGCTGTTCATCGACTTAACACCATAGTACCCTCCAAACTCGTCATTAAGCTCGAGATCCTGGGTCTCGACCCCGCCCTGTGCAACTGGGTCCTGGACTTCCTGACGGGCCGCCCCCAGGTGGTGAGGGTAGGAAACAACATCTCCACCCCGCTGATCCTCAACACTGGGGCCCCACAAAGGTGCGTTCTCAGCCCTCTCCTGTACTCCCTGTTCACCCATGACTGCGTAGCCATGCACGCCTCCAACTCAATCATCAAGTTTGAAGACGACACTATAGTGGTAGGCTTGATTACCAACAACGACGAGACGGCCTACAGGAAGGAGGTGAGGGCCCTCGGAGTGTGGTGTCAGGAAAAAAACCTCTCACTCAATGTCAACAAAACAAAGGAGATGATTGTGGACTTCAGGAAACAGCAGAGGGAGCAGCCCCATATCCACATTGACGGGACAGTAGTGGAGAAGGTGGAAAGTTGTAAGTTCCTCGGCGTACACATCACGGACAAACTGAAATGGTCCACGCACACAGACAGCATGGTGAAGAAGGTGCAACAGCACCTCAGGAGGCTGAAGAAATTCGGCTTGTCACCAAAAACACTCACAAACTTTTAAAGATGCACAATCGAGAGCATCCTGTTGGGCTGTATCACCGCCTGGTACGGCAACTGCTCCACCCACAACCGTAAGGCTCTCCAGAGGGTAGTGAGGTCTGCACAACGCATCACTGGGGGCAAACTACCTGTCCTCCAGGACACCTACACCACCCGATGTCACAGGAAGGCCAAAAAGATCATCAAGGACAACAACCACCCGAGCCACTGCCTGTTCACCCCGCTATCATCCAGAAGGCGAGGTCAGTACAGGTGCATCAAAGCTGGGACCGAGAGACTAATAACAGCTTCTATCTCAAGGCCATCAGACTGTTAGCAGCCATCACTAACATTGAGTGGCTGCTGCCAACATACTGACTCAAATCTCTAGCCGCTTTAATAATAAAAAACTGGATGTAATAAATGTATCACTAGTCACTTTAAACAATACCACTTTATATAATGTTTACATACCCTACATTACTCATCTCATATGTATATACTGTACTCTATACCATCTACTGCATCTTGCCTATGTCGTTCGTCCATCGCTCATCCATATATTTTTATGTACATATTCTTATTCATTCCTTTACACTTGTGTGTATAAGGTAGTTGTTGTGAAATTGTTAAGATTACTTGTTAGATATTACTGCATGGTCGGAACTAGAAGCACAAGCATTTCGCTACACTCGCATTAACATCTGCTAATCATGTGTATGTGACAAATACATTTGATTTGATTTTGATTTGGACTTTTTCAAAGAGCTCTTTGCTATCGGACGGGAAAGGAGATCCTGTCAGGGAACTTACAGTGACTGTTTTTGCTTCGGAGAGTTGAGAAAGATGGACGGATAAAAAAAATTCTGAGAGACGAGGCCACATTGCGTAAAGGAGAGAGCGTGTTTATTGCCATTCTTTTCAAAAGACCACAAAGAAATTGTTAATATGACCACAAAATCAACATTGTCCAATGGCCATCTCAGTCTCCGGACTTAAACCCCATTGATAACCTGTGGTTTGAATGTAGAAGAGGGCAGTCCATAAGAGCAGACAAATGATATCAAGGATCTGGAAAGATTCTGTATGGAGGAATGGTCTATGGTCCCTCCAAACATCTTCTCCAATGTCATAAACCACTTTAAAAAGGCTCAGTGTCGTTATTCTCGCAAGTGGACGGTGATAGAGTATTGAAAACAGGTGTGCCAATCATTTTTACCTCTATCTTTTTAGATCTGTTTTTATTACTTGCTAACAAAATCTTTTTCTCTGAGCAATTGTTTAGTATAAAATAATATAATATCCCCCCCAAAATAGCATACAATATAGCTCAGTATTTGTATTATTTTATTAGTATTTTTTTCACATCTTTATCAAGGGTGGCAATAATTGTATTCAGAAAGTGTTCAGACCCCTTCCCTTTTTCCACATTTTATTATGTTACAGCCTTATTCTAATATGGATTAAATAAAACATTTTCTTTATCAATCTACACACAATACCCCATAATGACAAAGCGAAAACAGGTTTTTTTTTACTTTAAAAAATGTATTAAAAATAAAAAACAGAAATACCTTGTTTACTGTGGTGCAAAGTACTTAAGTAAAAATACTTGAAAGTACTACTTAAGTCGTTTTTTGGGTTATCTGTACTTTACTATTTATATTTTTGACTACTTTTACTTTTTCTTTCACTACATTCCTAAGGAAAATTATGTACTTTTTACTCCATACATTTTCCCTGACACCCAAAAGTACTCGTTACATTTTGAATGCTTAGCAGGACAGGAAAATGGTCTAATTCACACGCTTATCAAGAGAACATCCCTGGTCATCCTTACTGCCTCTGATCTGGCGGAGAGAATTGGAGGCCTCTTACACTTCAGTGTTGTGATGCAAAAATTCTAGCTCAATGTTTGGCGCATAGAATGAAAAAGGTTTTGTTAGATATTATTCATCCTAATCAGACAGGTTTTTTACATGGACGATACATTGGAGATAATATAAGACAAGTACTGGAAACGATAGAATACTATGAAATATCAGGTAAACCAGGCCTGGTTTTCATAGCTGATTTTGAAAAGGCTTTTGATGAAGCACAACTGGAGTTTATATATAAATGCCTGGAACATTTATGTGTATCCCACAAAAAAGGTTCACTGTTATAAGATAACTTTTTTGATGAATTTAAACAAAATTCCCAAAATTCCCGGGCTTAACTTCCCATGTAAAATTTCCAGGAAAATTCCGGAAATTTACCGGAAAGTTTCCGACCCTTTGCAACCCTAGTAGTATGTTCTAACCAATAACCTAGACTGTTTGTGTATGTGTGTCTTATATTATCATTTAGCTTGTTAGTAAATAAATAATAAACTAAATTGGTGTGGTACGGAATGATTTAGTGAGACCCAGGTTTGTGCAGATTTACGAATTATGCGACGTTCAGAATGAGACTGATGAGGAAATATATTAATTAGTGACTGCTATGAAATCGAGTTAATTTGGGAAATGGTAACTCATTTAACACATTTTTCCCATGGTGCCCCAGGTTACAGAGTTAATGGTTACCTGATTAATTTAATCACATAATTGTAAACATAGTTAATTATTTGATGAATAGCAGTCATCACATTAATGATACCAACGTCACAACATATTGATGCCCCCATGCAAGGAATCTTAGATAAATTAGGCCTCACTGTTGAATTCAGTCGATAGGAATTGTGTAGCAAGATACTTATACACCAATAACTATAGGCAGGATTATTGTTGAGAGTGGCGTGTGTGTTTTTTACCAAGATACTAGTGGAGAGAGATTGCCTCATGTGTTGTATATCTGACGAAAATCAGTGTAGGGGATTTACTGAATGCTACGAGCAAGGGCTTATGTACCAGCTGATGCAGGCATTCTGAGAAAGATACTAGTTGGGCCCAACGTAGTGTTATTTCTGTCTATCGCGTTCAGGAGCGAGTCGACTCAGTCATAATTAATTTCTCGAGCGAGAACATAGGGCCAGCCGACTTAGAAAGTGGAGGAGATATTTCAGCTGGACTGAAGCAAATAAGTATCCCTCGGTCTCTCGCGTTCAGTGGCGTGAGTAGACCACAGTGTATTTCTGTGTTTTCCACGGGTTCCGGTTAACAAATATCACTGAAAGGTTGAACGTGAGACGTCACTTAGTAAACCCATTCTCTTGTTGGAGGGGACTTTTGTTGTCCTGGAAAGTAAGATTCCGCACAAGTGAAGCTAAGCATTGCACCAAATGCTAAGCTAACAAGGGGTAGCAGCCATTTTTGTTTTCCCCTTTCTTCAATGTGAAATCCCGCGATGTGCGGGAATCCCGTGGGATTTCAGCTTGTGTATCAGTGACCTCTGGTGGTGAAGAATAGGCTGTAATTGTTTTAAAATAATTCTGGTTACACTGCATGATATAATTTTTTAATTCCTACATTAACTTAGATAAAGCAACGATTTCAGGTTAATTAAAGTTGAATTCCCAAATAGCCTATACAGGTTTGATTTACCATTAAAATAGATTAATCAATTAAATTTGCGTTTGCAAGTTCATTATTAGCCCAACTCCCACATTACTGATCCAGTATTGATGATTCAAGGACGTTTATAAACTGATTTAAATCGTGTTTGCAGCTTCCAAATCAAAACCCAAACTTTACATAAATTGAAATAACTGATAATCATAATAATGAGCAAACTATCAGATGGGTTGCCATCCATTCCCCCGCTAATAAGTGAACCCTCACCCATGGACCTCAGCAGCGATGAAAATCTGAGAATGTTAGATTTCGATGCCATAAGCGGAAAAAAATTCAGAAATTGTGACAGACCCTCTCCAAAATAGACCATCAGGCACAGGCCTTGTGAAGGTTCTCTCCAGTTTAGCTCTAAAATATGCCCACTAACAGAGATGGACAGTAGTCCAATACCTCAGTGCCCAAAAAGACTCCTTGAGAATGTCCAATACCTTAACTACAAAGACAAGATACTGCTAGCCGAGGAAAAAAAAAAGAAAAAAGAAAAAAGATATATATATATATATATACAGGGGAGTGCTGGTACAGAGTCAATGTGCAGGGGGCACCGGTTAGAAGAGGTAGTATGTACATGTAGGTAGAGTTAATTAAAATGACTATGCATAGATGACAACAGAGAGTGGCAGTGGTGTGGAGAGGGGGGGGGGGCAATGCAAATAGTCTGGGTAGCCATTTGACTAGATGTTCAGGAGTCTTATGGCTTATGGTAGAAGCTGTTTAGAAGCCTCTTGGACCTAGACTTGGCGCTCCGGTACCACTTGCCGTGTGGTAGCAGAGAGAATAGTCTATGACTAGGGTGGCTGGAGTCTTTGACAATTTTTAGGGCCTTCCTCTTATGACAAAGAACGTGAACCAACTCTTGACCAAGTCCGTATTCTACAGGAACAACACATTTTAGCCAAAAATAAATATGATGAAGTACACGCAAAAAGGCGAGCAACTTGATGCCCTGAAAACAGTTTTGAATGAAACCACTCAAAGCAATAATATTCTATTCCAAAAGCTGCAGACCAAAGACGATCATTTAATGAACACAATTACCAAGTTGGAGGACAAAACAGCAGAACTCCTTGAAGTCGCTGATCTAATGAACGATAAGAAATTCCAGGTGAGAAAGTTGGAAAACGTGACCTCTAAGCAAAAGGAGGACATCTCATCACTGGATCTCTCGCCTCGCACTCGAGACCTCTCCCTGCAAACCATGACAGATACGTATGAGACCGAACAGAGCAAGTGCGACACCTACAGTTGAAGTCTAAAGTTTACATACACCTTAAACAAATACATTTAAACTCAGTTTTTCACAATTCCTGAAATGTAATCATAATAAAAATTCCCTGTCTTAGGTCAGTTAGGATCACCACTTTATTTTAAGAATGTGAAATGTCGAGAGAATTATTTATTTCAGCTTTTATTTCTTTCATCACATTCCCAGTGGGTCAGAAGTTTACATACATTCAATTAGAATTTGGTAGCATTGCCTTTAAATAGTTTAACTTGGGTCAAATGAGTTGGGTGAATTTTGGCCCACTCGTCCTGACAGAGCTGGTGTAACTGAGTCAGGGTTGTAAGGCCTCCTTGCTCGCACATGCTTTTCCAGTTCTGTAGACACATTTTCTATAGGATTGAAGTCAGGGCTTTGTGATGGCCAGTCCAATACCTTGACTTTGTTGTCCTTAAGCCATTTTGCCACAACTTTGGAAGTATGCTTGGGGTCATTGTCCATTTGGAAGACCCATTTGCGACAAAGCTTTAACTTCCTGACTGATGTCTTGAGATGTTGCTTCAATATAGCCACATCATTTTCCTTCCTCATGATGCCATCTATTTTGTGAAGTGCACCAGTCCCTCCTGCAGCAAAGCACCCCCACAACATGATGCTGCCACACCCGTGCTACACGGTTGGCATGGTGTTCTTTGGATTGCAAGCCTCCCTTTCTTTCCTCCAAACATAACGATGGTCACTATGGCCAAACAGTTCTATTTTTGTTTCATCAGACTAGAGGACATTTATCAAAAAAGTATGATCTTTGTCCCCATTTGCAGTTGCAAAACGTAGTCTGGCTTTTTTATGGCAGTTTTGGAGCAGTGGCTTCTTCCTTGCTGAGCGGCCTTTCAGGTTATTTCGATGATTTGACTGATTTCTTTTGATTTTCCCATGATGTCAAGCAAAGAGGCACTGAGTTTGAAGGTAGGCCTTGAAATACATCCACAGATACACCTCCAATTGACTCAATTTTCCAAGCTGTTTAAAGGCACAGTCAACTTCGTGTATGTAAACTTCTGACCCACTGGAATTGTGATACAGTGAATTATAAGTGAAATAATCTGTCTGTAAACAATTGTTGGAAAAATTACTTCTGTTATGCACAAAGTAGATGTCCTAACCGACTTGCCAAAACTATAGTTTGTTAACAAGACATTTGTGGAGTTTTAATGACTCATAAGTGTATGTAAACCTCCGACTTCAACTGTACGTGTCTAAGATAAACATCCTCAACTCCCAGGTGGACTCTGCGAGGCAGCAGAATACCACCCTTAGGTATCATCTGGAGGAACTCCAGAACAGTCACGCGCTATCGCAGGAATTCCGAACCGAGCAACCTAGCTCACAACCGGAGCTCAGGGAACGAAGGAATGTAAACGACAGGAGATTTCAGACTTCACCTCTCTTAGGGGTCCCTCAGTCTCTTCCTCTTGGCCATTCGGCCCACAGTGACATGGCGCCTCCTCGCCAACACAACAACAGCTTGGCTTTTCCTCTTGGCCTTTCGGCCCACATTTCCTCATAGGCGGGTGCAGATGCTCCACGCGCACTTGGCGGGGATCGCCTTGACAAAATTGTAAAAACCTTCTGCATCTTTGACCCCGTTCCAGCTAAGCCGACACTGAGACATTATTAGCAGACATAGAGGACGCCTTGGATGGCTACCCTAATGCTACAAATACCGACAGGCTTTACCTGTTGAAGCGAACGTCCAACAGACATGTGACAAGGTTAATCCATCTACAACAGCAACATGTGCAAAACGACTACGCTAAACTTGTCATGGCTTTGAAAATAGAATTCAGTGGTTCTGCGACTCGCAAACACGACAGCTCATTGGCTAACAATGTCAAACAAGCTCGGAATGAACACCCACAAGCCTACAATCAGCTTCATTCAGCTTATTTTGGCATGCTTACTGAAACATGAATGGAAGAGCTATTGCCATTCAAACAAATATTTCTGTCGAACATGTATCCCAACTTCCTTAACTACTTGGGCTCTCCTGCCCACATTGGTTTACCAATCTCTGTTTTCGAGCTTGGGCGGAAACAAACACTCCAATTGGAAGGTGCGGCATCAGGGACAGGTGCGGTAAAAGATGATGCACAAAGGGGGTGGCTACCAAGTAACCACCACACCGATAACCAACCCGCTTGGAGTTTGCCAAAAGGCACCTAAAGGACTCTCAGACCATGAGAAACAAGATTCTCTGGTCTGATGAAACCAAGCTTGAACTCTTTGGCCTGAATGCCAAGCATCACGTCTGGAGGAAACCTGGCACCATCAATATGGTGGTGGAATCGTCATGCTGTGGAGATGTTTTTCAGCGGCAGGGACTGGGAGACTGGTCGGGATTGAGGGAAAGATGAACGGAGCAAAGTACAGAGAGATCCTTGATGAAAACCTGCTCCAGAGCACTCATGACCTCAGACTGGGGTGAAGGTTCACCTTCCAACACACGACCCTAAGCACACAGCCAAGACAACACTGGAATGGAAGTCTCTGAATGTCCTTGAGTGGCCCAGCCACTGGACTTGTGCCCAATCAAACATCTTGGGAGAGACCTGAAAATAGCTGTGCAGCAACACTCCCAGTATGGACAGAGCTTGAGAGGATCTGCAGAGAATAATGGGAAAAACTCCCCAAATACAGGTGTAGCTTGTACCGTCATGCCCAAGAAGACTCAAGACTGTAATCGCTGGCAAAGGTGCTTGAACAAAGTACCGAGTAAAGGGTCTGAATAAATATAAAGATGTTTTTTTTTTTATACATTTGCAAAAATATCTAAAAACATTTTTGCTTGATGATTATGGGGTATTGTGTGTAGATTGATGATTTTGGGAGGGATTCTTTTTTTGATTTAATCCATTTTAGAATGAGGCTGTAATGTAACAAAATGTGGAAAAAGTCAAGGGGTCTGAATACTTTCTGAATTCGCTGTAGATGCACATGGTGTAGCTCTTGAAAAACAAATCTGTTAAAATAATTTTTTGTAAAGTCTAGGGTGGGTGGGATGTGGAGGGTTTAGTTATGTGTTATTCTAATAAAAGTTATATAGCCATGAGAACAAAAAACAATGTGTTCAAGTGAAAATGCTCAACAGTAAAATGCCCCTAGTAGAATGTTTGTTTGATGCTAATGCAAACTGAAAAGACAGCAAAAGACAGGTTAGAATTATTATTTTCATAATTACTATCATTTTTATTGTTTATACTATTGCAATGAATTACTAATAATCAAAGATGGTTTAAATATAATCAAGGCTTTTAAGAAGCAAATACCACGAGATTTGCTTGTTATTGTATGCTTTTCTTGTCTTGTTCCTGAGAATAGTGTTAAAATAAATGTCCACAGGGTGGCGACATTCTCTAAGAAATTATAACAAGTCCCACGCAACAAACAACAGTAAAATGCCCCTTGTAGAATAGAATGTTTGTTTGACGCAAATGCAAACTGAAATATAAACAAAAGACAGATTAGAATGATTATTTTCCTAATTACTATCATTTTGAGTATTGATACTATTACAATTAATTAATACTAATCAAATTTAAATAAATATAATCAAGGGTTTTAGGAAGCAAATATCAAGACATTTGCTTGATATGCTTTTGTTGTCCTGTTCTTGAGAATAGTGTATAAATAAATATCCACAGGGTGAATGGCTATATAACTCCAAATGATTAGCCAAGCAAGGGAAGTTGGCAACGTAAGCCCTTCAGCCCTCGTTTTCAGTCGGCTTTGCGAGTGTACAATTACAGTATGTTCAATCCGGGGCCTGAAACTCCCCATAATTCAATATGGAACGATTTTACATCCGCTGCGAAAACTTAAAAACAACATCAATGGAGAAGTCAACATACAAGTGTAAGTAAAACAAATGCAAATAAGTTAGAAATTGTGCTACTAATGCACATGACGGCACAAATACGTCCCGTAAAAAGTAAATATGTTATCGTTTTGAAATAAAACATTTTCCTTCTTCAGAAGTTCCAGCTAGGCTAACGTTACATAGCAAATTAATTAGCTAACTATCATACAGTAGACGTATATTAATAATTATATATTTAATATAAGTAGACATGCACTCATAATTGACTTTAGCGCATATAAATCACCCACAAGCTACAGGTGGCTGAAAACACAATCATCGCGGGATGAACGAGTGACGAATTTCCGGCCAAGGGTGGTCCATTTAAAAATCATTCCTTCCTCCCTCGCCCCTTGCTCTGCAAGTGTAAATTCATCAGACGTCATGACACGTCACAGGTCCAGGAACGGCTGAAGAATTGCAATATTTACCTGGAGCTAACCCTGCAGATAGCACTACAGGGCGATCTGAAAAGTCATAGTCAGTCGATCAATAATATAATAATACTTTTAGCAAAAATGTTTATTTTCAATTTACAATCTGTAGGAACAATGAGAATAGAAAGGTTCAGAACTTTTGTGAAACATCACAGCACAGAAAAATATAGCAAATAGAAATCCAATATGGATGGTGTTAAGAGATAGATGGGGGGGTTGATTGGAGCTGAAGATTGGGACTAATAACAACAAGATAACTAATGTAAAACATATATACTGTGCCCGTAAAACGTATATAGGTTAAGAACTTTTTTGAAAGAGCACAGTTTGAAATATATGGCAAATAGAAATCAAACCGGATGGATACCATACATATATGGGAGAGGACGGACAAGACAAACAAAATTAAACTATTGTAAAATAGACTGTGGCCATAAAATGTATATAGCATGTATAAGATGGAAATACTGGCCTGTGTATGTATGTATATTGTAACGACCCTGGGTTTATAAGCGCGGATATTGACACTGCACAAGCATGCTTTTGCGGCACAGTCCATAGCAAGCCGGACCTCGTGCTAGAAGGTCGAGGGTTCGAGACCTGCTCCCTGCCTGTTTCATTACAATATGTATATAAATATATATATTTGCAAAAAATATATGGGGGATTGGAAGCGATGCAGTCAATTACATTGATCTACGATCTATCTGCAATATTAAAGCTGATCTACCCCCCCCCAAAAAAAAATATATATAAAAAAGTTATATTTCAGCATGCATGTGAGCAAGTATGTGTATAACAGATGTGATTGAATAACAGGTATGTGTACATTTATTTTACAACGCTCGTGCGCAAAACGCAGGCGATGTGGTCAGCATTGCAGAGGCAGTTTACGTGCGTTCTGTGTGGGGCATATGTTGGATTTATCTAATATATTCTTCAAACTATGCGTAGGCCGCTTGTTATAAATTGTAGCAGAAGTTGATTTATGAACTGTGTGATCGAGCGTTAGTGGAAGGTAGCGAGATAGTGTATCCAATATCAGACCAGGGTGACCGCTGAAGCACATTTATTGCACCGAAAATGTACAACTACGGCATTGACTTTTACATTTTTTTGTAAAAAAAACGAACAACAACGAACAATTCACTCGGATAAAAACGGAATCACTCTGAACACTCCCAAGTCCCAACTTCGGCAGACAAATGTCACAGCCTGCTGAAGGTTCTAGCCACAATCACAATAAACTAGCAGGCTGGGAAAGGCTCATTATGACAGCTGAACCACAGACATAACAATGAGACAGTTATTTTATCAGATGTATAAATCATCCGCTTTGCGATTCCACTTGTTACCAAATATGCTAGTGAGAAGAAGCCCACTGGCCGGTAGTGGGAGAAGCAGGAACGAGATGGATGTTGGCTGACATTCTGCACATTTTCTCATCGATGAAACATTTTATCTCAATACGGTTTTATATTCCGTTGTTTAGAAGGAGTGCAAATGCGAATTGAGTTATTGCACACGCGCACTTCACAGAGGAGGCGTTCCCTAACGGAAATATGCAGATGTTAGAACGCGCCAATAGGATCTCGCTAACTCGTGCTTGTTCTGCCCACCTCCTTGCTTGTTCTGCCTACTATGACACATTTGTTCCCATTGGAAATGACAGGCTGTGGTCTATCTTGGTTTAGTTATACAAATCTTTGACTGAACCGAATCCGTTCGTCTCCACTCGACACACGTCATCAATTTTGGTACCAGGCGTGTCCGTCCGTAGTCTCTCGCTTTCCATCTCCACATTGTCTTTACGATATGGCGACTCTGTGTGTTGACGGCTGCCCTTCGCTCCGAAAAACAGGCTTTTTATTGTTCAAAACGAGCATCATTTTAGTGTTTCTATTTAATCCGTCTCTAACCACTCGGCTTTATTCTGAGGAGGACCCCGTGGTTATACTGACAAGCGCGACTGTCAAGCAGACTTTGCTCAACTCTTCCACCGCTTGGCTGGTCCAGTTCTACTCATCATGGTGTGGTCACTGCATCCAGTACTCTCCTACCTGGAAGGCACTAGCTGGCGATGTAAAAGGTGAGTCTTATGGATATTTAGCTAGCTAGCACGGTCAAAGAAAAGGTTTGCTAGCCTTTGCTAAATTATCTTTCCCAGCTGTGTTTCTGCTATCTTCTTAGCAGCTAGCTAACAACGTTAGGCTGGCTAATATTCTTAGCTGGTTGATAACTAGCTAGTTTAGTAGCTACCTTAATTGTGTTTGGATTAAAATGTGACACACTAGTTCGCTAACATTACAAATAACAATAACGGTAAGCATAGTCATAATGTTAGCTCTTGCGTGCATGTTTTCTTAGCTAACTAACGTTAGCTATTTGGATCTAGATGTTTTTTTCCCTCATCTGCTCTTCTAGTCCGTCAACATATGGTACGGTTTAACACCGTGGTTAAAGTTGGTTCAAACTTAAATCGTTCGCGATCTATTGAAGTTAACGTTACATACACCAGATGAGGCTCTTTTATGACGGAAAAAAGCTTTACAACATTGCACTGGTCTTATTTTCCCAATTCCTGGAAATAATCTCACTGAAACGGTGTAGACAGCCTGGCGCACTGACACTAGTTAAGGACCGTCAACAAAGTGCATGATCACAATATTTAAATTTCAATAGCTCTTCCACCACGTGACTTGGCAACCTCATTTCAGTTGTGTTCGAATACCAATACTAACATACTGTATACTACACACTTAAGAAAATTATGAGCAATGTAATAAAGTAATGACTTTTCAAATAAGTTACATGTTATGTTGGCAGACAATTTGTTAGCTATGCAATCCTTACAAACCGCATATAATTACAGCAGTATGTGCCTGTATGTTAGCTAGCTACCTAATGTTAGTTGGCTACTAACACATAAAACTTGCCAGTATATTAACTATATGCTATTCAACTAACTACCCTACGTTTATTGACTTGATTATTCACGTCATTCTTTGCTTAGCTAAGTGGTACAGTTGTTGTGCATCTCTATGAACATTGTTAATGAAGGGTGCGTTCGTAAATTCGAATAACTGATGGATTTATGAAAGCTCAACACCCGTTGACTATGGCCGGTGTCAGTAAACGTCTGCAAAAAAGGATTATTAAATTGTTGCCAGCAGCACAGTTACAGTCACCAACGCTATGGACAACATGAAAACAGCCTAATCAGCTCTACTAGGGAGAGTAAAATGGTCAGAGTGAGGAGTTCTCTCATTTGTGTCTGGAAGTAACTAACAAGCTAGCCAACATTAGCCAGTTAGCTTGGGTGCTTGACTGCCGTTGTGAGGTCAGAGCGCTCGTTGTGAGGTCAGAGCGCTCAGATCAACCCTAATCCTCGGCCAGGGTGTTACGAACGGACAATCTGACAATGCTCTGAATTTACAAACGCCCAGAGAGCACTCTGGCACTACAAATTGAATTAAGGAACACACCCGTAGTCGTAAGATGTCTAGCTAGTAATTTGTTATGCTAACAAGCTAGCAAGAGGTTGCATAGCAACAGCATCAACTTCCAGTAGACAAGGGAAGAGCTAGTACGCTGAACTGAAAGGATGCAGTTCATTTAGAGTATACTAAAATGAACTAATAGTATGTATTATATACTCATTAACTTCTTTGGGAGCAGCGCACGAGGTGACCGTTTTGGAGAGCCTGGCGTGCCCAAAGTAANAACACTTATGTATAAATAGTATAATATTTCAACCGGAATATAAACTGGGCGATAAGAAAGGAAAAAACCAAATAACGTGCCAGGCGGGAGCGCGCATTTACTTGTATTGACATCTGCGTGGACACTTCCTTATTCGTCTTCTTCTCTGCTCTAAAAGCAGCTAAAAAGAATCAGAACACTTTCTTGAGACTGTTGACATCCAGAGGAAGCGATAGGTACTGCATTCATATGCCCTTATATGGGCATTTTCATAAGGGAGGGGTTCCCAATGAGGCACTCTGTCAAAACCACTTTTTCCAGGACAGAAATTCCTTGGGGTTTCGCCTGCCATATCCGTTCTGTTTTACTCACAGACAAATGGTTAACACTTTTAGAAAATTCAGAGTGTTTCCTATCCAATGGTACTAAATATGTGCATATCCTATTTTCTGGGCCTGAATGGGAGGCATTTTACTTTGGGCACGCCAGGCTCTCCAAAACGGTCACCTCGTGCGCTGCTCCCAAAGAAGTTAATGAGTATATAATACATACTATTAGTTCATTTTAGTATACTCTAAATGAACTGCATCCTTTCAGTTCAGCGTACTAGCTCTTCCCTTGTCTACTGGAAGTTGATGCTGTTGCTATGCAACCTCTTGCTAGCTTGTTAGCATAACAAATTACTAGCTAGACATCTTACGACTACGGGTGTGTTCCTTAATTCAATTTGTAGTGCCAGAGTGCTCTCTGGGCGTTTGTAAATTCAGAGCATTGTCAGATTGTCCGTTCGTAACACCCTGGCCGAGGATTAGGGTTGATCTGAGCGCTCTGACCTCACAACGAGCGCTCTGACCTCACAACGGCAGTCAAGCACCCAAGCTAACTGGCTAATGTTGGCTAGCTTGTTAGTTACTTCCAGACACAAATGAGAGAACTCCTCACTCTGACCATTTTACTCTCCCTAGTAGAGCTGATTAGGCTGTTTTCATGTTGTCCATAGCGTTGGTGACTGTAACTGTGCTGCTGGCAACAATTTAATAATCCTTTTTTGCAGACGTTTACTGACACCGGCCATAGTCAACGGGTGTTGAGCTTTCATAAATCCATCAGTTATTCGAATTTACGAACGCACCCTTCATTAACAATGTTCATAGAGATGCACAACAACTGTACCACTTAGCTAAGCAAAGAATGACGTGAATAATCAAGTCAATAAACGTAGGGTAGTTAGTTGAATAGCATATAGTTAATATACTGGCAAGTTTTATGTGTTAGTAGCCAACTAACATTAGGTAGCTAGCTAACATACAGGCACATACTGCTGTAATTATATGCGGTTTGTAAGGATTGCATAGCTAACAAATTGTCTGCCAACATAACATGTAACTTATTTGAAAAGTCATTACTTTATTACATTGCTCATAATTTTCTTAAGTGTGTAGTATACAGTATGTTAGTATTGGTATTCGAACACAACTGAAATGAGGTTGCCAAGTCACGTGGTGGAAGAGCTATTGAAATTTAAATATTGTGATCATGCACTTTGTTGACGGTCCTTAACTAGTGTCAGTGCGCCAGGCTGTCTACACCGTTTCAGTGAGATTATTTCCAGGAATTGGGAAAATAAGACCAGTGCAATGTTGTAAAGCTTTTTTCCGTCATAAAAGAGCCTCATCTGGTGTATGTAACGTTAACTTCAATAGATCGCGAACGATTTAAGTTTGAACCAACTTTAACCACGGTGTTAAACCGTACCATATGTTGACGGACTAGAAGAGCAGATGAGGGAAAAAAACATCTAGATCCAAATAGCTAACGTTAGTTAGCTAAGAAAACATGCACGCAAGAGCTAACATTATGACTATGCTTACCGTTATTGTTATTTGTAATGTTAGCGAACTAGTGTGTCACATTTTAATCCAAACACAATTAAGGTAGCTACTAAACTAGCTAGTTATCAACCAGCTAAGAATATTAGCCAGCCTAACGTTGTTAGCTAGCTGCTAAGAAGATAGCAGAAACACAGCTGGGAAAGATAATTTAGCAAAGGCTAGCAAACCTTTTCTTTGACCGTGCTAGCTAGCTAAATATCCATAAGACTCACCTTTTACATCGCCAGCTAGTGCCTTCCAGGTAGGAGAGTACTGGATGCAGTGACCACACCATGATGAGTAGAACTGGACCAGCCAAGCGGTGGAAGAGTTGAGCAAAGTCTGCTTGACAGTCGCGCTTGTCAGTATAACCACGGGGTCCTCCTCAGAATAAAGCCGAGTGGTTAGAGACGGATTAAATAGAAACACTAAAATGATGCTCGTTTTGAACAATAAAAAGCCTGTTTTTCGGAGCGAAGGGCAGCCGTCAACACACAGAGTCGCCATATCGTAAAGACAATGTGGAGATGGAAAGCGAGAGACTACGGACGGACACGCCTGGTACCAAAATTGATGACGTGTGTCGAGTGGAGACGAACGGATTCGGTTCAGTCAAAGATTTGTATAACTAAACCAAGATAGACCACAGCCTGTCATTTCCAATGGGAACAAATGTGTCATAGTAGGCAGAACAAGCAAGGAGGTGGGCAGAACAAGCACGAGTTAGCGAGATCCTATTGGCGCGTTCTAACATCTGCATATTTCCGTTAGGGAACGCCTCCTCTGTGAAGTGCGCGTGTGCAATAACTCAATTCGCATTTGCACTCCTTCTAAACAACGGAATATAAAACCGTATTGAGATAAAATGTTTCATCGATGAGAAAATGTGCAGAATGTCAGCCAACATCCATCTCGTTCCTGCTTCTCCCACTACCGGCCAGTGGGCTTCTTCTCACTAGCATATTTGGTAACAAGTGGAATCGCAAAGCGGATGATTTATACATCTGATAAAATAACTGTCTCATTGTTATGTCTGTGGTTCAGCTGTCATAATGAGCCTTTCCCAGCCTGCTAGTTTATTGTGATTGTGGCTAGAACCTTCAGCAGGCTGTGACATTTGTCTGCCGAAGTTGGGACTTGGGAGTGTTCAGAGTGATTCCGTTTTTATCCGAGTGAATTGTTCGTTGTTGTTCGTTTTTTTTACAAAAAAATGTAAAAGTCAATGCCGTAGTTGTACATTTTCGGTGCAATAAATGTGCTTCAGCGGTCACCCTGGTCTGATATTGGATACACTATCTCGCTACCTTCCACTAACGCTCGATCACACAGTTCATAAATCAACTTCTGCTACAATTTATAACAAGCGGCCTACGCATAGTTTGAAGAATATATTAGATAAATCCAACATATGCCCCACACAGAACGCACGTAAACTGCCTCTGCAATGCTGACCACATCGCCTGCGTTTTGCGCACGAGCGTTGTAAAATAAATGTACACATACCTGTTATTCAATCACATCTGTTATACACATACTTGCTCACATGCATGCTGAAATATAACTTTTTTATATATATTTTTTTTTGGGGGGGGGTAGATCAGCTTTAATATTGCAGATAGATCGTAGATCAATGTAATTGACTGCATCGCTTCCAATCCCCCATATATTTTTTGCAAATATATATATTTATATACATATTGTAATGAAACAGGCAGGGAGCAGGTCTCGAACCCTCGACCTTCTAGCACGAGGTCCGGCTTGCTATGGACTGTGCCGCAAAAGCATGCTTGTGCAGTGTCAATATCCGCGCTTATAAACCCAGGGTCGTTACAATATACATACATACACAGGCCAGTATTTCCATCTTATACATGCTATATACATTTTATGGCCACAGTCTATTTTACAATAGTTTAATTTTGTTTGTCTTGTCCGTCCTCTCCCATATATGTATGGTATCCATCCGGTTTGATTTCTATTTGCCATATATTTCAAACTGTGCTCTTTCAAAAAAGTTCTTAACCTATATACGTTTTACGGGCACAGTATATATGTTTTACATTAGTTATCTTGTTGTTATTAGTCCCAATCTTCAGCTCCAATCAACCCCCCCATCTATCTCTTAACACCATCCATATTGGATTTCTATTTGCTATATTTTTCTGTGCTGTGATGTTTCACAAAAGTTCTGAACCTTTCTATTCTCATTGTTCCTACAGATTGTAAATTGAAAATAAACATTTTTGCTAAAAGTATTATTATATTATTGATCGACTGACTATGACTTTTCAGATCGCCCTGTAGTGCTATCTGCAGGGTTAGCTCCAGGTAAATATTGCAATTCTTCAGCCGTTCCTGGACCTGTGACGTGTCATGACGTCTGATGAATTTACACTTGCAGAGCAAGGGGCGAGGGAGGAAGGAATGATTTTTAAATGGACCACCCTTGGCCGGAAATTCGTCACTCGTTCATCCCGCGATGATTGTGTTTTCAGCCACCTGTAGCTTGTGGGTGATTTATATGCGCTAAAGTCAATTATGAGTGCATGTCTACTTATATTAAATATATAATTATTAATATACGTCTACTGTATGATAGTTAGCTAATTAATTTGCTATGTAACGTTAGCCTAGCTGGAACTTCTGAAGAAGGAAAATGTTTTATTTCAAAACGATAACATATTTACTTTTTACGGGACGTATTTGTGCCGTCATGTGCATTAGTAGCACAATTTCTAACTTATTTGCATTTGTTTTACTTACACTTGTATGTTGACTTCTCCATTGATGTTGTTTTTAAGTTTTCGCAGCGGATGTAAAATCGTTCCATATTGAATTATGGGGAGTTTCAGGCCCCGGATTGAACATACTGTAATTGTACACTCGCAAAGCCGACTGAAAACGAGGGCTGAAGGGCTTACGTTGCCAACTTCCCTTGCTTGGCTAATCATTTGGAGTTATATAGCCATTCACCCTGTGGATATTTATTTATACACTATTCTCAAGAACAGGACAACAAAAGCATATCAAGCAAATGTCTTGATATTTGCTTCCTAAAACCCTTGATTATATTTATTTAAATTTGATTAGTATTAATTAATTGTAATAGTATCAATACTCAAAATGATAGTAATTAGGAAAATAATCATTCTAATCTGTCTTTTGTTTATATTTCAGTTTGCATTTGCGTCAAACAAACATTCTATTCTACAAGGGGCATTTTACTGTTGTTTGTTGCGTGGGACTTGTTATAATTTCTTAGAGAATGTCGCCACCCTGTGGACATTTATTTTAACACTATTCTCAGGAACAAGACAAGAAAAGCATACAATAACAAGCAAATCTCGTGGTATTTGCTTCTTAAAAGCCTTGATTATATTTAAACCATCTTTGATTATTAGTAATTCATTGCAATAGTATAAACAATAAAAATGATAGTAATTATGAAAATAATAATTCTAACCTGTCTTTTGCTGTCTTTTCAGTTTGCATTAGCATCAAACAAACATTCTACTAGGGGCATTTTACTGTTGAGCATTTTCACTTGAACACATTGTTTTTTGTTCTCATGGCTATATAACTTTTATTAGAATAACACATAACTAAACCCTCCACATCCCACCCACCCTAGACTTTACAAAAAATTATTTTAACAGATTTGTTTTTCAAGAGCTACACCATGTGCATCTACAGCGAATTCAGAAAGTATTCAGACCCCTTGACTTTTTCCACATTTTGTTACATTACAGCCTCATTCTAAAATGGATTAAATCAAAAAAAGAATCCCTCCCAAAATCATCAATCTACACACAATACCCCATAATCATCAAGCAAAAATGTTTTTAGATATTTTTGCAAATGTATAAAAAAAAAAACATCTTTATATTTATTCAGACCCTTTACTCGGTACTTTGTTCAAGCACCTTTGCCAGCGATTACAGTCTTGAGTCTTCTTGGGCATGACGGTACAAGCTACACCTGTATTTGGGGAGTTTTTCCCATTATTCTCTGCAGATCCTCTCAAGCTCTGTCCATACTGGGAGTGTTGCTGCACAGCTATTTTCAGGTCTCTCCCAAGATGTTTGATTGGGCACAAGTCCAGTGGCTGGGCCACTCAAGGACATTCAGAGACTTCCATTCCAGTGTTGTCTTGGCTGTGTGCTTAGGGTCGTGTGTTGGAAGGTGAACCTTCACCCCAGTCTGAGGTCATGAGTGCTCTGGAGCAGGTTTTCATCAAGGATCTCTCTGTACTTTGCTCCGTTCATCTTTCCCTCAATCCCGACCAGTCTCCCAGTCCCTGCCGCTGAAAAACATCTCCACAGCATGACGATTCCACCACCATATTGATGGTGCCAGGTTTCCTCCAGACGTGATGCTTGGCATTCAGGCCAAAGAGTTCAAGCTTGGTTTCATCAGACCAGAGAATCTTGTTTCTCATGGTCTGAGAGTCCTTTAGGTGCCTTTTGGCAAACTCCAAGCGGGTTGGTTATCGGTGTGGTGGTTACTTGGTAGCCACCCCCTTTGTGCATCATCTTTTACCGCACCTGTCCCTGATGCCGCACCTTCCAATTGGAGTGTTTGTTTCCGCCCAAGCTCGAAAACAGAGATTGGTAAACCAATGTGGGCAGGAGAGCCCAAGTAGTTAAGGAAGTTGGGATACATGTTCGACAGAAATATTTGTTTGAATGGCAATAGCTCTTCCATTCATGTTTCAGTAAGCATGCCAAAATAAGCTGAATGAAGCTGATTGTAGGCTTGTGGGTGTTCATTCCGAGCTTGTTTGACATTGTTAGCCAATGAGCTGTCGTGTTTGCGAGTCGCAGAACCACTGAATTCTATTTTCAAAGCCATGACAAGTTTAGCGTAGTCGTTTTGCACATGTTGCTGTTGTAGATGGATTAACCTTGTCACATGTCTGTTGGACGTTCGCTTCAACAGGTAAAGCCTGTCGGTATTTGTAGCATTAGGGTAGCCATCCAAGGCGTCCTCTATGTCTGCTAATAATGTCTCAGTGTCGGCTTAGCTGGAACGGGGTCAAAGATGCAGAAGGTTTTTACAATTTTGTCAAGGCGATCCCCGCCAAGTGCGCGTGGAGCATCTGCACCCGCCTATGAGGAAATGTGGGCCGAAAGGCCAAGAGGAAAAGCCAAGCTGTTGTTGTGTTGGCGAGGAGGCGCCATGTCACTGTGGGCCGAATGGCCAAGAGGAAGAGACTGAGGGACCCCTAAGAGAGGTGAAGTCTGAAATCTCCTGTCGTTTACATTCCTTCGTTCCCTGAGCTCCGGTTGTGAGCTAGGTTGCTCGGTTCGGAATTCCTGCGATAGCGCGTGACTGTTCTGGAGTTCCTCCAGATGATACCTAAGGGTGGTATTCTGCTGCCTCGCAGAGTCCACCTGGGAGTTGAGGATGTTTATCTTAGACACGTACAGTTGAAGTCGGAGGTTTACATACACTTATGAGTCATTAAAACTCCACAAATGTCTTGTTAACAAACTATAGTTTTGGCAAGTCGGTTAGGACATCTACTTTGTGCATAACAGAAGTAATTTTTCCAACAATTGTTTACAGACAGATTATTTCACTTATAATTCACTGTATCACAATTCCAGTGGGTCAGAAGTTTACATACACGAAGTTGACTGTGCCTTTAAACAGCTTGGAAAATTGAGTCAATTGGAGGTGTATCTGTGGATGTATTTCAAGGCCTACCTTCAAACTCAGTGCCTCTTTGCTTGACATCATGGGAAAATCAAAAGAAATCAGTCAAATCATCGAAATAACCTGAAAGGCCGCTCAGCAAGGAAGAAGCCACTGCTCCAAAACTGCCATAAAAAAGCCAGACTACGTTTTGCAACTGCAAATGGGGACAAAGATCATACTTTTTTGATAAATGTCCTCTAGTCTGATGAAACAAAAATAGAACTGTTTGGCCATAGTGACCATCGTTATGTTTGGAGGAAAGAAAGGGAGGCTTGCAATCCAAAGAACACCATGCCAACCGTGTAGCACGGGTGTGGCAGCATCATGTTGTGGGGGTGCTTTGCTGCAGGAGGGACTGGTGCACTTCACAAAATAGATGGCATCATGAGGAAGGAAAATGATGTGGCTATATTGAAGCAACATCTCAAGACATCAGTCAGGAAGTTAAAGCTTTGTCGCAAATGGGTCTTCCAAATGGACAATGACCCCAAGCATACTTCCAAAGTTGTGGCAAAATGGCTTAAGGACAACAAAGTCAAGGTATTGGACTGGCCATCACAAAGCCCTGACTTCAATCCTATAGAAAATGTGTCTACAGAACTGGAAAAGCATGTGCGAGCAAGGAGGCCTTACAACCCTGACTCAGTTACACCAGCTCTGTCAGGACGAGTGGGCCAAAATTCACCCAACTCATTTGACCCAAGTTAAACTATTTAAAGGCAATGCTACCAAATTCTAATTGAATGTATGTAAACTTCTGACCCACTGGGAATGTGATGAAAGAAATAAAAGCTGAAATAAATAATTCTCTCGACATTTCACATTCTTAAAATAAAGTGGTGATCCTAACTGACCTAAGACAGGGAATTTTTATTATGATTACATTTCAGGAATTGTGAAAAACTGAGTTTAAATGTATTTGTTTAAGGTGTATGTAAACTTTAGACTTCAACTGTAGGTGTCGCACTTGCTCTGTTCGGTCTCATACGTATCTGTCATGGTTTGCAGGGAGAGGTCTCGAGTGCGAGGCGAGAGATCCAGTGATGAGATGTCCTCCTTTTGCTTAGAGGTCACGTTTTCCAACTTTCTCACCTGGAATTTCTTATCGTTCATTAGATCAGCGACTTCAAGGAGTTCTGCTGTTTTGTCCTCCAACTTGGTAATTGTGTTCATTAAATGATCGTCTTTGGTCTGCAGCTTTTGGAATAGAATATTATTGCTTTGAGTGGTTTCATTCAAAACTGTTTTCAGGGCATCAAGTTGCTCGCCTTTTTGCGTGTACTTCATCATATTTATTTTTGGCTAAAATGTGTTGTTCCTGTAGAATACGGACTTGGTCAAGAGTTGGTTCACGTTCTTTGTCATAAGAGGAAGGCCCTAAAAATTGTCAAAGACTCCAGCCACCCTAGTCATAGACTATTCTCTCTGCTACCACACGGCAAGTGGTACCGGAGCGCCAAGTCTAGGTCCAAGAGGCTTCTAAACAGCTTCTACCATAAGCCATAAGACTCCTGAACATCTAGTCAAATGGCTACCCAGACTATTTGCATTGCCCCCCCCCCCTCTCCACACCACTGCCACTCTCTGTTGTCATCTATGCATAGTCATTTTAATTAACTCTACCTACATGTACATACTACCTCTTCTAACCGGTGCCCCCTGCACATTGACTCTGTACCAGCACTCCCCTGTATATATATATATATATATCTTTTTTCTTTTTTCTTTTTTTTTTCCTCGGCTAGCAGTATCTTGTCTTTGTAGTTAAGGTATTGGACATTCTCAAGGAGTCTTTTTGGGCACTGAGGTATTGGACTACTGTCCATCTCTGTTAGTGGGCATATTTTAGAGCTAAACTGGAGAGAACCTTCACAAGGCCTGTGCCTGATGGTCTATTTTGGAGAGGGTCTGTCACAATTTCTGAATTTTTTTCCGCTTATGGCATCGAAATCTAACATTCTCAGATTTTCATCGCTGCTGAGGTCCATGGGTGAGGGTTCACTTATTAGCGGGGGAATGGATGGCAACCCATCTGATAGTTTGCTCATTATTATGATTATCAGTTATTTCAATTTATGTAAAGTTTGGGTTTTGATTTGGAAGCTGCAAACACGATTTAAATCAGTTTATAAACGTCCTTGAATCATCAATACTGGATCAGTAATGTGGGAGTTGGGCTAATAATGAACTTGCAAACGCAAATTTAATTGATTAATCTATTTTAATGGTAAATCAAACCTGTATAGGCTATTTGGGAATTCAACTTTAATTAACCTGAAATCGTTGCTTTATCTAAGTTAATGTAGGAATTAAAAAATTATATCATGCAGTGTAACCAGAATTATTTTAAAACAATTACAGCCTATTCTTCACCACCAGAGGTCACTGATACACAAGCTGAAATCCCACGGGATTCCCGCACATCGCGGGATTTCACATTGAAGAAAGGGGAAAACAAAAATGGCTGCTACCCCTTGTTAGCTTAGCATTTGGTGCAATGCTTAGCTTCACTTGTGCGGAATCTTACTTTCCAGGACAACAAAAGTCCCCTCCAACAAGAGAATGGGTTTACTAAGTGACGTCTCACGTTCAACCTTTCAGTGATATTTGTTAACCGGAACCCGTGGAAAACACAGAAATACACTGTGGTCTACTCACGCCACTGAACGCGAGAGACCGAGGGATACTTATTTGCTTCAGTCCAGCTGAAATATCTCCTCCACTTTCTAAGTCGGCTGGCCCTATGTTCTCGCTCGAGAAATTAATTATGACTGAGTCGACTCGCTCCTGAACGCGATAGACAGAAATAACACTACGTTGGGCCCAACTAGTATCTTTCTCAGAATGCCTGCATCAGCTGGTACATAAGCCCTTGCTCGTAGCATTCAGTAAATCCCCTACACTGATTTTCGTCAGATATACAACACATGAGGCAATCTCTCTCCACTAGTATCTTGGTAAAAAACACACACGCCACTCTCAACAATAATCCTGCCTATAGTTATTGGTGTATAAGTATCTTGCTACACAATTCCTATCGACTGAATTCAACAGTGAGGCCTAATTTATCTAAGATTCCTTGCATGGGGGCATCAATATGTTGTGACGTTGGTATCATTAATGTGATGACTGCTATTCATCAAATAATTAACTATGTTTACAATTATGTGATTAAATTAATCAGGTAACCATTAACTCTGTAACCTGGGGCACCATGGGAAAAATGTGTTAAATGAGTTACCATTTCCCAAATTAACTCGATTTCATAGCAGTCACTAATTAATATATTTCCTCATCAGTCTCATTCTGAACGTCGCATAATTCGTAAATCTGCACAAACCTGGGTCTCACTAAATCATTCCGTACCACACCAATTTAGTTTATTATTTATTTACTAACAAGCTAAATGATAATATAAGACACACATACACAAACAGTCTAGGTTATTGGTTAGAACATACTACTAGGGTTGCAAAGGGTCGGAAACTTTCCGGTAAATTTCCGGAATTTTCCTGGAAATTTTACATGGGAAGTTAAGCCCGGGAATTTTGGGAATTTTGTTTAAATTCATCAAAAAAGTTATCTTATAACAGTGAACCTTTTTTGTGGGATACACATAAATGTTCCAGGCATTTATATATAAACTCCAGTTGTGCTTCATCAAAAGCCTTTTCAAAATCAGCTATGAAAACCAGGCCTGGTTTACCTGATATTTCATAGTATTCTATCGTTTCCAGTACTTGTCTTATATTATCTCCAATGTATCGTCCATGTAAAAAACCTGTCTGATTAGGATGAATAATATCTAACAAAACCTTTTTCATTCTATGCGCCAAACATTGAGCTAGAATTTTTGCATCACAACACTGAAGTGTAAGAGGCCTCCAATTCTCTCCGCCAGATCAGAGGCAGTAAGGATGACCAGGGATGTTCTCTTGATAAGCGTGTGAATTAGACCATTTTCCTGTCCTGCTAAGCATTCAAAATGTAACGAGTACTTTTGGGTGTCAGGGAAAATGTATGGAGTAAAAAGTACATAATTTTCCTTAGGAATGTAGTGAAAGAAAAAGTAAAAGTAGTCAAAAATATAAATAGTAAAGTACAGATAACCCAAAAAACGACTTAAGTAGTACTTTCAAGTATTTTTACTTAAGTACTTTGCACCACAGTAAACAAGGTATTTCTGTTTTTTATTTTTAATACATTTTTTAAAGTAAAAAAAAACCTGTTTTCGCTTTGTCATTATGGGGTATTGTGTGTAGATTGATAAAGAAAATGTTTTATTTAATCCATATTAGAATAAGGCTGTAACATAATAAAATGTGGAAAAAGGGAAGGGGTCTGAACACTTTCTGAATACAATTATTGCCACCCTTGATAAAGATGTGAAAAAAATACTAATAAAATAATACAAATACTGAGCTATATTGTATGCTATTTTGGGGGGGATATTATATTATTTTATACTAAACAATTGCTCAGAGAAAAAGATTTTGTTAGCAAGTAATAAAAACAGATCTAAAAAGATAGAGGTAAAAATGATTGGCACACCTGTTTTCAATACTCTATCACCGTCCACTTGCGAGAATAACGACACTGAGCCTTTTTAAAGTGGTTTATGACATTGGAGAAGATGTTTGGAGGGACCATAGACCATTCCTCCATACAGAATCTTTCCAGATCCTTGATATCATTTGTCTGCTCTTATGGACTGCCCTCTTCTACATTCAAACCACAGGTTATCAATGGGGTTTAAGTCCGGAGACTGAGATGGCCATTGGACAATGTTGATTTTGTGGTCATATTAACAATTTCTTTGTGGTCTTTTGAAAAGAATGGCAATAAACACGCTCTCTCCTTTACGCAATGTGGCCTCGTCTCTCAGAATTTTTTTTATCCGTCCATCTTTCTCAACTCTCCGAAGCAAAAACAGTCACTGTAAGTTCCCTGACAGGATCTCCTTTCCCGTCCGATAGCAAAGAGCTCTTTGAAAAAGTCCAAATCAAAATCAAATCAAATGTATTTGTCACATACACATGATTAGCAGATGTTAATGCGAGTGTAGCGAAATGCTTGTGCTTCTAGTTCCGACCATGCAGTAATATCTAACAAGTAATCTTAACAATTTCACAACAACTACCTTATACACACAAGTGTAAAGGAATGAATAAGAATATGTACATAAAAATATATGGATGAGCGATGGACGAACGACATAGGCAAGATGCAGTAGATGGTATAGAGTACAGTATATACATATGAGATGAGTAATGTAGGGTATGTAAACATTATATAAAGTGGTATTGTTTAAAGTGACTAGTGATACATTTATTACATCCAGTTTTTTATTATTAAAGCGGCTAGAGATTTGAGTCAGTATGTTGGCAGCAGCCACTCAATGTTAGTGATGGCTGCTAACAGTCTGATGGCCTTGAGATAGAAGCTGTTATTAGTCTCTCGGTCCCAGCTTTGATGCACCTGTACTGACCTCGCCTTCTGGATGATAGCGGGGTGAACAGGCAGTGGCTCGGGTGGTTGTTGTCCTTGATGATCTTTTTGGCCTTCCTGTGACATCGGGTGGTGTAGGTGTCCTGGAGGACAGGTAGTTTGCCCCCAGTGATGCGTTGTGCAGACCTCACTACCCTCTGGAGAGCCTTACGGTTGTGGGTGGAGCAGTTGCCGTACCAGGCGGTGATACAGCCCAACAGGATGCTCTCGATTGTGCATCTTTAAAAGTTTGTGAGTGTTTTTGGTGACAAGCCGAATTTCTTCAGCCTCCTGAGGTGCTGTTGCACCTTCTTCACCATGCTGTCTGTGTGCGTGGACCATTTCAGTTTGTCCGTGATGTGTACGCCGAGGAACTTACAACTTTCCACCTTCTCCACTACTGTCCCGTCAATGTGGATATGGGGCTGCTCCCTCTGCTGTTTCCTGAAGTCCACAATCATCTCCTTTGTTTTGTTGACATTGAGTGAGAGGTTTTTTTCCTGACACCACACTCCGAGGGCCCTCACCTCCTTCCTGTAGGCCGTCTCGTCGTTGTTGGTAATCAAGCCTACCACTATAGTGTCGTCTTCAAACTTGATGATTGAGTTGGAGGCGTGCATGGCTACGCAGTCATGGGTGAACAGGGAGTACAGGAGAGGGCTGAGAACGCACCTTTGTGGGGCCCCAGTGTTGAGGATCAGCGGGGTGGAGATGTTGTTTCCTACCCTCACCACCTGGGGGCGGCCCGTCAGGAAGTCCAGGACCCAGTTGCACAGGGCGGGGTCGAGACCCAGGATCTCGAGCTTAATGACGAGTTTGGAGGGTACTATGGTGTTAAGTCGATGAACAGCATTCTTACATAGCTATTCCTCTTGTCCAGATGGGTTAGGGCAGTGTGCAGTGTGATTGCGATTGCGTCGTCTGTGGACCTATTGGGACGGTAAGCAAATTGGAGTGTTCTAGGGTGTCAGGTAGGGTGGAGGTGATATGATCCTTGACTAGTCTCTCAAAGCACTTCATGATGACGGAAGTGAGTGCTACGAGGCGATAGTCGTTTAGCTCAGAAGAAGTATGAGGAACAGGGGAACGCACAGGATCAGGAATTGCCAATGACGTCCTGTGCTAAACTTAATGCTGTGGATATAGGCTTCACTATAGAGGTGATGTGCGACCCTGTAATTTTCAATGTACAGAAAGATCAAAGATCACAAGGCCTGTTGCCGTTAAGCAATAACGACGAGACCAAGCCCCAGTGAACCAGTACAGGGACTGAGGAGCGTTTGTTTTCCCGCGCTCGCAGCACCATAATAGAACCTAAGAAAGCTGAACAAACTACAGTATGAAGACCAAGACATTTGTCCACAACACAGGCGATAAGTGTCACTATTGTGTGTGATAAGGGGTCTGAATATGCACTGTACATACACAATCCATGTCTCAATTGTCTCAAGGCTTAAAAATCTTTCTCTAACCTGTCTCCTCCCCTTCATCTACACTGATTGAAGTGGATTTAACAAGTGACATTAATAAGGTATCATAGCTTTCACCTGGATTCACCTGGTCAGTCTATTTCATGGAAAGAGCAGGTGTTTATAATGTTTTGTGCACTCAGTGTATGTTCTCTACACACACACTGACCAGTCTCCTGCAGTGAGAGAGGATAAAAATAAAAAGTTAAAAAGTTAAAATCTTAGTGTTGCATTCACGGTAGCAGCCCATTTTAAAACTGTTGCTGTATCAAAAGATGCAACTATAGATAATAATTTAGTAAAATAAGTGTTAACATTCTGTGGGACTGAGCTGAGCTGTACCAATCCACGCCACTCGTCAGTCAGTATGGCTCACTATTGAACAGCCTGCTGTAATTATTTTGTCCAACCCTCGTCATGGAGAGCTATCCTCCTAAAGGTTTTCACTTAATTCCTTACCTAACCTAATTGTACACATTCAGTACAGAACGATCCACTGTATAGAACCATCTTTTTAACCAATAAAAAAGCAGTTGGTCAAAGTCAATAACGTCATCCTCTCTATGTGACAAATGTCCTAATAACAATGCCTCTATGCAGAGTCAAAGCTGTATTAGAGGAACTCTCAGTACCACTAATGATTAAGTTATGGGGGTGATTGATAGAAGTCATGGTTACCTGCAGGAAGTCCCCAGTGTGCTGTGCATAGAGAAGAGCCAGGTACTTTGAACAGAGTGGACTCCTGTAGCTCCTATCTCTGTCAGCTAAGCAGAGAACAACTTCCCCACCACATAAATCAAACTAAATCAAATCAAATGTTATTGGTCACATACACATATTTAGCAGATGTTATTGTGCGTGTAGCAAAATGCTTGTGTTCCTATCTCCAACAGTGCAGTAGTTCACAACAATACACACAAATCTCAAAGTAAAATATTTAAGAAATATAAATATTAGGATGAGTAATGTCAGAGTGGCATTGACTAGAATACAGTAGAATACAGTAATACTGTACATATGAAATTAGTAAAACAGTATGTAAACATTATTAAAGTGACCAGTGTTTCATTATTAAAGTGACCAGTGATTTTATTTCTATGTACATAGGGCAGCAGCCTCTAAGGGTTGATTAACCGGGTGGTAGCCGGCTAGTGACAGTGACTAAGTTCAGGGGAGGGTACTGGGTGGAGGTCGTCTAGTGATGGCTATTTCACAGTCTGATGACCTTGAGATAAAAGCTGTTTTTCAGTCTTGGCTCAGGTGGTTGATGTCCTTGATGATATTTTTGGCCTTCCTGTGACATCGGGTGTTGTAGGTGTCCTGGAAAGTGGGCCTGCATGGAAAGAGGGATGGAGAGAGAGAGAGAGGGATGGTTAGAGGTAATTCTCTTTTATTGTAACTGCACAAAAACTGCCAGAGTAAAAGTAATCAATCCTGTATTTCAAAAAGACTGTCTCTAGTAATTAGTTAGCGGTGTACAATATTCACTATTTAGTTCAGAGTTTGATGTCTCTTGGCTCCCCCTCACCCCATCTCAATCAAGGGCCTCTTCCCCACTGTGGGCCTTCCCTGTCTGTTCTCAATCTCACCCTGCCTCTCACCCACTCTCTTCCAGTCATGCTGGTCTTCCAAATCCTCCTCCTCTACTAACCCTTCATTAACTTAGCTAGCCAGCAACAATACTCTTGGCTAAACCAGAGATACTGGTAATGTTTTTGTGTGGTTAAACATTAGCTAACGTTAGCTAACCAGCTAGTTAGGTTCCAAGCTAGCGGCTAGCTGGCGCTAAGCTAGCTTGCCTAATGAATAGCTTGCTTTAATAACAGAAGACTAAATAATAACCTACTTCAATTTCAATATTGAAATCATAGTTGGTTAGTTGGTGTTGGGAATAAAGATTTGCTCAAGGAGTGGAACATGCTGAGCCCAAGGATAAGGCAAACAACTTCTAAATTTAAAGGTTTAATTGACAAACAATAGACAGACATACGCATAATGAAGACGACACTTTCCTCTGAGAGGTTTGTAGTAATCTGCTCTATTCCAAAGATAAGACATTATATGCTCATCCTTATCTCTGTTTGCTCTCCAGCTGCCTCCCTGTTCAAAACATAAGTCAACTTGCAAGGTGTGAACCATGGAGTAGATGTCTCTATCACTTTAAAGTGCCTAGCTGAATTACAGCCATTGGCCTTAGCCCCAGGAATGTCACTTAGGGCATTAAATGCTGTTTTATGGTGACCCCTATCCTCCACCTAATAAAGCATTTATAATGGATTAGTAAATAGTTTATTCATAATTTATTAATCATTACTCCCACATTTGCAAATGTTAGTAACCTAGTTATTCACAAATGTATAAACAACAAGTATTTAATAATCATGTTTAATATAGGTCCTTATAAACCATTTATGAATCATTAGTTAAATATTTGTGCATGGCCTCATCAAAAGTGTGGGCGATTTATACTTTATAAATACATTATAAATGTTTTGAGTGACCAGTGTAATTTCTCACAAAAAAGATGGACATGCCATTGGCAGACAAAATGACACCTAGAAGACATCATTAAACAATAAGCACATAATACAGAGGATGTTT
>QNTS01010329.1:9933-22142 GCA_003317085.1 Hucho hucho
ACCCAGTCCACCAATAGCAGCCCCTCAGCAGTACCTACCCTACCCAGTCCACCAATAGCAGCCCCTCAGCAGTACCCTCTCTGTTGTTTAGAGCACTTACCATCCATTATTCAAGCTAACCACTATGCCGCCAGCAGAACTGAGGCAGTACAAGCCGAGCCACGTGACGATCCTCTCAGTCTCCTGTGCTAGCCCTTTTACCTACTCTCTCCGTCAGTTCCTACACAACCCTTCCTCTACCCTATATAGACCCAGATCCATCCAATCCCAGCCCCACGGCCATCAGGGACAGGGAGAGCTCTCTGTCATGTTCCTACTCAACTCCAACCCTATGGCTGTTAGGGAGAATAGTACCACTGGATCCCAGTCTGAGTCTAGATCACAAACGGCACCCTATTCACTACGTAGTGCACTACTCTTGACCAGGGCCCATAGGACTCTATATGCACTATAAAGGGAACAGGGTGCCATTTGAGACCAAGCCTGAGTCTGAGTGCCCCTACACCCCCACTCTACTGTTCTAGGCCCCTACACCCCCACTCTACTGTTCTAGGCCCCTACACCCCACTCTACTATGGTTTAACACAGTGGTGTAGACTTACTGACCGGTGTAATTGGAGCAGCATCTTTGAAGAGATCTCTCTGCTTGGGATAGCAAACTCAAAGGAGGCTTTGAACTGGGAGTTCAAGTCAACAGCTATGTATAGAGACTGACGTGTTGTAGACCGACGTGTTGGTTATGGAGAGAACAATTGAATTTACTTCAATGGTCTATTTGATTGTATTTTACAGTTGAATTTTTAACTGGGCTTCTATTCATTTTATTTACATAAAAATTTTTAACTCAAACACAATGCATGGGAATTCCTTATCTCATGCTCACGGTGTCATCACCACTTCTAACGTTACAGAAACACAAGCCAACCATTCTTCACATCATACGCTCCATATCGCTCTTTACGAGCATGGAAGTCCCAGTGTGTGTATGTGTGTTTGTAACAGATTGTAAAATGGGTCACGTTCCCCCTGCCAAGCATCTGAGTGGAATCATCGCCGCACGAACATAATGGGAGCATTTAAATAGTCTCAAAGATATAGGTTGACTTGTCAGCAGGAATTCCACATATGTTTGTGACCTCAGCTTTATATACAGTATGTGCTAGATTTGGTTAGGTTATACATCAGGTCCGGGGCTGTGTGTAGGTCTATCTAGCGTCTCAGAGTAGGAGTGCTGATCTAGGATCAGGTCCTCCCTCTCCATGTATTCTTATTCATTGGGATCGAAAAAGGAAAACTGACCTCAAAGCAGCGCACCCTACTCTGAACTAAATAGGCCACCTTAATCAAGCTTCATCCACCGGCCTTTGAATTCTCCCTCCCCTCTAGCCCCTCCCCCCAAAATAAAACAATGATCAGTATTGACGACGAACACACCGTCTCACAGCAGTGAACAATGACATTGTGTGCGTCCCAAATGGCATCCCCTAAAAAAATATGTTTTATTGTCACATACACCAGATAGGTGCAGTGTAATGTGTTGTTTTACAGGGCCAGTCATAGTAGTATGATAGGTGCAGTGTAATGTGTTGTTTTACAGGGCCAGTCATAGTAGTATGATAGATGCAGTGTAATGTGTTGTTTTACAGGGTCAGTCATAGTAGTATGATAGGTGCAGTGTAATGTGTTGTTTTACAGGGTCAGTCATAGTAGTATGATAGGTGCAGTGTAATGTGTTGTTTTACAGGGTATGCCACAGTAGTACAGCACCTCTGAAGCAAATGAGGGTTAAGTGCCTTGTTCAAGGTACAGATTTTTCACCTTGGTCAGCTTTGGGTATTAGAATCAGCGACCTTTTGATTACTGGTCCAATGCTCTAAATCCCTAGACTATCTGCCTCCCTTATTTACCGCACTAGCTCTGGTAGTGTACCATATACGGAATAGGGAGCCATTGAGGATGCAATCATTGATAACGGTGTTTTCAACTGCGGATAGACAGAGGCAGGACAACAGAGGAGACGAGAGCAGAAAAACCTAGCAATAGTACCTCTATGAAGATGAATGTTAAGTCACAGATACAACAGGGGATAAATGGCAGAGAAACACGGCCCCACTCCCTCTACTGGCCAACTCCCTCTACTGTCGGAGAGAAATACGGCCCCACTCCCTCTACTGTCGGAGAGAAACACGGCCCCACTCCCTCTACTGGCTAACTCCCTCTACTGTCGGAGAGAAATACGGCCCCACTCCCTCTACTGGCCAACTCCCTCTACTGTCGGAGAGAAATACGGCCCCACTCCCTCTACTGTCGGAGAGAAATACGGCCCCACTCCCTCTACTGTCGGAGAGAAACACGGGCCCACTCCCTCTACTGTCGGAGAGAAACAGAGGAGGCCCTGCCTCTGTCTGACAACATAATACATTTGATTTGTATTGAATACAACAGCATGAATATAAACAGGGAGACAGCATGACTGTGCTGCTGGGAAGGTCCAGTCTACCAGAGACCACTCTCACTGTACACATAACCTGACTAGACCAATGTACATTCTGTAACTAATACAATATTATGGTAGAGAAACAGGGGGAGCTATAGTTCCTCTGTGACAATCCATTATAATATTATGGTAGAGAAACAGGGGGGGCTATAGTTCCTCTGTGACAATCCATTATAATATTATGGTAGAGAAACAGGGGGGGCTATAGTTCCTCTGTGACAATCCATTATAATATTATGGTAGAGAAACAGGCCCTCATCCTCTCTCCATCCATGGGCCTGTGGCGCTGGGAAAGTCCACTCTTTCTCTGTACACATAACCTGACTAGAGCCAATGTACCTTCTGTGACTAACGATTCAAGCAACTCACTGCTTCTCCTTCTTGGTCCAGCTTGGAGAAGCAGCAACAGAGTAGAAGGGTCTCCCCCGCTCCTATGATTAAAGGAATCTGTTGTTCTGGGAGGGAGGGAGGGAGGGAGGGAGGGAGAGATGGATGATAATTCTCACAAGACAACTTTGGCAATCAGCCTGTGTTGAATTAGCCATTCTGTGTAGAATGCGTCAATATGACTGCCTGGGGCTGAGTCCTCAATGACACCCTATTCCCCTATATAGAGCGCCCAATGGGCCCTGGTTAAGTAGTGCACTATATATGGAACAGGATGCCATTTGGGACACAGCCTGGGAAGACCTCTCTCTGCTCCATGAAAACATCTCATATACAACCAGGCTCCATCTCTCCAACACACTGTAGTCTACAGAGAGAACTATACATGTGGATAATGGGCCAGTTCAATCTAGCTTTGTCCCCCATCTATTTGTGCTGTTTTGCCAACTCCTATGGTCATTGTCATGCCAAAAGACATGCTAAGTTCAATGGAATGAACTTTACAATAAAACAATGTCGGTCAGCAAAGATAGAACAAAATAAACACTTTAGGTAAGTCCTTTTGGAGGCAGATTCTTTCATCCAAACGCGTGTACTGACATTCAGCAACTATTGCTATGATATATTGAATTAAAGGAAACATAGGATGTGTTCTAGGAGCAGATACATGACTGGGCTTCCTCGACTGGGCTTCCTCGACTACAATGGGGGTTGACTGGTGTCAATTATTGAAATAACGGCGAATCCACTGCAATGTGTGTGTGTGTGTGTGTGTGTGTCGATAGATTGATGCATTTTGCCTTACCCATGATAATAAACCAGTGGTGAATATCATTACAGTTTAGACCTACTGAATGCATCGCTGCAGTGCCTACAGTACCAGACGTCCCTGAATGCATCGTTGCAGTGCCTTCAGTACCAGACGTCCCTGAATGCATCGTTGCAGTGCCTACAGTACCAGACGTCCCTCCACAGGGGAACGGACGGTCCCCAAACATCTGCTACATGAAGATTCTCTTCAACATTTACATTCAAAACACTTCAATTGCAACTTACACCGAGGGTACAAAACACTATTTCTATGATATAGACTGACAAGGTGAATCCAGGTGAAAGCTATGATCCCTTATTGATGTCACTTGTTAAATCCCCTTCAAATCAGTGTAGATGAAGGGGAGTAGACAGGTTAAAGAAGGATAGAGACAATTTAAACATGGATTGTGAATGTGTGCCATTCAGAGGGTGAATGGGCAAGACAAAATATTTAAGTTCCTTTGAACAGGGTATGGTAGTAGGTGCCAGGCGCACCGGTTTGTGTCAAGAACTGCAACGCAGCTGGGGTTTTCACACTCAACTGTTTCCCAGTGTGTATCAAGAACGGTCCACCACCCAAAGGACATCCAGCCAACTTGACACAACTGTGGGAAACATTGGAGTCAACATGGGCCAGCATCCCTGTGGAACGCTTTCGACACCTTGTAGAGTCCATGCCCTGATTAATTGAGGCTGTTCTGAGGACAAAAAGGGGGTTGCAACTCAATATTATAAAGGTGTTCCTAATGTTTTGTCCACTCAGTGTATATCTAAGTGAGTGTTGGCCTTTTTTTTCTTTTCATTTCACACGTAAAAAGATCACATGCTATAATTTAGCAATTGTTTTTGAATCAGCCTAATGGACTGTTGTCTGGCTGGTGTAAAGAACGAACAGAGCCACAGCAACATGTGCGTCCCATTTGGCACCCTAAGCCTTTTTGGTGCACTACCAGGCCCCATGGAGCTCAGGTCAATAGTAGTGCACTATATAGGGAATAGGGGATCATTTTGGATTAAAAGTCGTGCACTGTATAGGGAATAAGGTGCCATTTGAGACGCACACTACGTTGCAGCTGGACAGAACAAACAGAACACTCATCAACAACACTAAACCAATTACTTGGCTCCACTTTGCAAAGGAAGCAGTTATGTGAACATGGGATAAAATATTATTCAAAACAGACAGACTACTTTAAAGGATCTAAAATATGCACATTTCAAGCAATCTGTGTTTGGGTAGTACATGCTTTCACACAAAAAAATAACAAAACCTCAGTTTGTTTAGGAGACAACTCCTCAACTTTACTGAAAAAGAGAACGGATCAGATGAATGTTGCAGACATTCTTCTTTGTGTGGTTCAAATGAAAGCTCCTGCCTTACCTCCAGTAGTTGGTCTACATATGAGATGGTAGCTGGAGATGGGGTTTGTGTCCCCAATGGCACCCTATTCCCTACATAGTGCACTACTTTTGACCAGAGCCCTATGGGTCCTAAAACAGGGAATATGGTGTCATTTGGGACACAACCATGGTAAATGCCAACAGAAGAGGCCATTCCAATATGGCCATGACCCTGGGCCTCATGGCTACAAACCAGAGAGGAGCATAACCAGTACCAACATGAAGATAGAGAGAAGACAGAGAGCGAGAGAGAGAGAGAGAGAGAGAGGGGGGAGGGGGGAGAGAGAGGGGTCCCTCCACTCTCTCCCACCTTAGATCCCTCCATTCCTCCCTCCCTCCAGGTAACTTGACGTCGTACCTTCACACTACCCTGCTTTAGGCTACATGATGGGTCGGGAAAGAGGATATTCACAGAGAGAGTTAGTACAGACAGCTCATATTCCCACAGAGAGAGTTAGTACAGACAGCTCATATTCCCACAGAGAGAGTTAGTACAGACAGCTCATATTCCCACAGAGAGAGTTAGTACAGACAGCTCATATTCCCACAGAGAGAGTTAGTACAGACAGCTCATATTCCCACAGAGAGAGTTAGTACAGACAGCTCATATTCACAGAGCTTCCAGGACCTCCTAGCAGCCTTACTGCAGTACTTTGCGCATCAACATTAAGAAGTAAAAGTAAGTAGCCTTGTCCGAGCCAGAACGGCCTATAGATCAGGAGCCCATATCATGTTTCTGTAGCATGAGGCAGTATGATGTACAAGTATACCCCCTGGACAAGACACTGGTCTTCCGCAGGGCATTAACATCGAAATTGACTAATGCTACAAAGCAGAACTAAGGCAAACATTTTAACTTATCACTTGCAGCAATTATAGATTTATAGTGCCTCCTGAAAGTATTCACACCCCTTGACTTTTTCCACGTGTTGTTGTGTTACAGCCGGAATTGAAAATGGATTAAAATTGAGATTTTTGGTCACTGGCCTACACACAATACCCCATAACGTCAAAGTGTAATTCTTTTTTGTTGTTAAAAATATTTACTAATAAACGAAAAAGTGAAAAACTGAAATGTATGGAGTCAATAAGTATTCAACCCCTTTGTTATGCCAAGTCTAAATCAGTTCAGGAGTAAAAATGTGCTTAACAAGGCACATAATAAGTTGCATGGACTCTGTGTGCAATAATAGTGTTTTAACATGATTTTGGAATGACTACCTCATCTCTTTACCCCCCACACATACAATTATCTGTAAAGTCCCCCAGTCGACCAGTGAATTTCAAACACAGATTCAACCACAAAGACCAGGGAGGTTTTCCAATGCCTCTCAAAGAAGGGCACCTATTGGTAGATGGGTTAAAAAAAAGCAAACATTGAATATCCATTTGAGCATGGTGAAGTTATTAATTACACTTTGGATGGTGTGTCAATACACCCAGTCACTACAAAGATACAGGCTTCCTTCCTAACTCAGTTGCCGGAGAGGAAGGAAACCGCTCAGGGATTTCCCCATTAGGCCAATGGTGACTTTAAAACAGTTAGAGTTTAATGGCTGTGATAGAAAAAAACTGAGGATGGATCAACAACATTGTAGTTACTCCACAATACTAACCTAATTGACAGAGTGAAAAGAAGGAAGCCTGTACAGAACAAAAATATTCCAAAACATGCATCCTGTTTGCAACAAGGCACTAAAGTAAAACTGCAAAAATACTGTAATGTGGCAAAGCAATTAACTTTTTGTCTTGAATAGAAAGTCTTATGTTTGGGGCAAATCCAATACATTACGGAGAACCACTCTCCATATTTTCAAGCATAGTCGTGGCTGCATCATGTTATGGGGTATGCTTGTAATCATTAAGGACTGGGGAGTTTTTCAGGATAGAAATGGGAGTAGAGCTAAGCAGGACAATAGCCTAAAACACAAGGCAAAATCTACACTGGAGTGGCTTACCAAGAACAGTGAATGTTCCAGAGTAGCCGACTTACAGTTTTGACTTAAATCTGCTTGAAAATCTATGGCAAGACCTGAAAATGGTTATTTAGCAATGATCAACAACCAATTTAACAGGGCTTGATTTTATTTTTATAAGAATAATGTTGTGCAATCCATGTGTGCAAAGCTCTTAGAGACTTACCCAGAAATACTCACAGTTGTAATCACTGCCAAAGGTGATTCTAATTTCTGTAATTTAAATTTTCAATAAATTTGCAAAAATTTCTAAAAACATGTTTTTACTTTGTCATTATGGGATATTGTGTGTAGATGAATGAGAAAAAAAACTCAATTTGATCCATTTTGAATTCAGGCTGTAAAACATGGAATAATTCCAGGGGTATGAATACTTTGAATACTTTATGAAGGCACTGTAGGTAACACTTGACTATAAATTCTGTACAGTAATGTTACTATGCAATTACAAAGCAATAGGGCCAGGATAAGGCCATCAATTTGGGTCTGGACAGCATTGCTGCTATAATGTCTGGACTGTTGAGAGAGCACTAGGGGATGAGATCGTGATGCAGATAGCTAGCCTGGAAGGTCACAGTCATATTAAGGTCCTATATGGGCAATTCCACGGTAACAGAATGATGCTGACACTCACATGTCTCACTTTAAAATGTATGTCAAACCAAAACCAAAGTTAAACAAACCATAAAAGTAGTCCGTTGTGCATAATTGTAACAATTTCCACTGAAAATATTACAAAAACACATTTGAAAAACAGAATGACTGTTCGTGCTGTTTGTGACATCATTCTGTTATCGAAATTTGCATCTGCTTTGCATTTTTCTTCTAATGCGACTATCCCCGATGCTTCTCCCACTTTTTCCCCTGCACCGCTATAAAGTTTCTCCCTGCAGGCAGTTACTGAGTCCGAGGTGCTAAAGGAGCTCCTTAAACTGTGTCAGATGGTTTAGACCCTTTCTTCTTTAAGGTTGCTGCCCCTATCATCACCAAGCCTATCTCTGACCTGTTTAACCTGTCTCTCCTTTCTGGGGAGGTTCCCATTGCTTGGAAGGCAGCCACGGTTCATCCTTTATTTAAAGGGGAGATCAAGCTGATCCTAACTGTTATAGGCCTATTTCTATTTTGCCCTGTTAATTAAAAGGGTTAGAAAAACTTGTCAATAATCAACTGACTGGCTTTCTTGATGTCTATAGTATTCTCTCGGGTACGCAATCTGGTTTCTGCTCAGGTTATGGATGTGTCACTGCAACCTTAAAAGGTCCTCAATGATGTCACCATTGCCCTTGATTCTAAGCAATGTTGTGCTGCTATTTTTATTGACTTGGCCAAAGCTTTTGATACGGTGGACCATTCCATTCTTGTGGGCCGGCTAAGGAGTATTGGTGTCTCTGAGGGGTCTTTGGGCTGGTTTGCTAACTACCTCTCTCAAAGAGTGCAGTGTATGAAGTCAGAAAATCTGCTGTCTCAGCCACTGCCTGTCACCAAGGGAGTACCCCAAGGCTCGATCCTAGGCGCCACGATCTTCTCAATTTACATCAACAACATAGCTCAGGCAGTAGGAAGTTCTCTCATCCATTTATATGCAGATGATAGTGTTATACTCAGCTGGCCCCTCCCCAGATTTTGTGTTAAATGCTCTACAACAAAGCTTTCTTAGTGTCCAACAAGCTTTCTCTACCCTTAACCTTGTTCTAAACACCTCCAAAACAAAGGTTGTGGTTTGGTAAGAAGAATGCCCCTCTCCCCACAGGTGTGATTACTACCTCTGAGGGTTTAGAGCTTGAGGTAGTCACCTCATACAAGTACTTGGGAGTATGGCTAGACGGTGCACTGTCCTTCTCTCAGCACATATCAAAGCTGCAGGCTAAAGTTAAACCTAGACTTGGTTTCCTCTATCGTAATCACTCCTCTTTCACCCCAGCTGCCAAACTAACCCTGATTCAGATGACCATCCTACCCATGCCAGATTACGGAGACATTATTTATAGATCGGCAGGTAAGGGTGCTCTCAAGCGGCTAGATGTTCTTTACCATTCGGCCATCAGATTTGCCACCAATGCTCCTTATAGGACACATCACTGCACTCTATACTCCTCTGTAACAACCCACTGGTTGATGCTTATTTATAAAACCCTCTTAGGCCTCACTCCCCTCTATCTGAGATATCTACTGCAGCCCTCATCCTCCACATACAACACCCGTTCTGCCAGTCACATTCTGTTAAAGGTCCCTAAAGCACACACATCTCTGGTTCGCTCCTCTTTTCAGTTCGCTGCAGCTAGCGACTGGAACGAGTTACAACAAACACTCAAACTGGACAGTTTTATCTCAGTCTCTTCCTTCAAAGACTCAATCATGGACACTCTTACTGACAGTTGTGGCTGCTTTGTGTGATGTATTGTTGTCTCTACCTTCTTGCCAGTTGTGCTGTTTTGCCTTTTGGTAGGCCGTCATTGTAAATAAGAATTTGTTCTTAACTGACTTGCCTAGTTAAATAAAGGTTAAATTAAATAAATACATCAAAATATAAACTGTTCTTTAAGTCAATGTGTTTCTGTAAAAAATCTCTGTTGAAATCATTTGAAAAAATGGTCCTTGGAGATAGAGTTGTATGGTTTGTTTAACTTAAAAACTTGTGTTTGACATACAATCTGAGTCTCAGTATCATTCTCTTGCCGTGGAATTGCCCATGTTCTCAGATACAGAGAGTGAGGATTCTGCTAGCCTACACCCTCCAACAAGGTCACCGTGTTAAATGCTGCTGCACAAATTAGTCAAAGATGCAGTCCCAAATGGCACCCTATTCCCTATATAGACCTCTGGTCAAAAGTAGTGTACCATATAGGGAATAGGGTGCCAGGTAGTGTACTATATAGGGAATAGGGTGCCAGGTAGTGTACTATATAGGGAATAGGGTGCCAGGTAGTGTACTATATAGGGAATAGGGGGCCAGGTAGTGTACTATATAGGGAATAGGGTGGCAGGTAGTGTACTACATAGGGAATAGGGTGCCATTTGGAACGTAACTAATGGCTAACTCCATTTTTGTACCAGGGTGTTGGTGATGATGTGCAGAAGACTTGTCCCTAAAACATCAGTGGTAGACAAGACAGACAAGGGTCTAACATTCCTACAAATCTAATCTGCAAGATATTTAGTCCCTCCTCATTCTACCACACAAGTCCTTCTGAGACCTTTCGTTCATGATATGACCATGAGAGTCCTACAGCTGGTTTCCAAATACATTGTCAAATCAACACAATCAATGCTTATTATTCTACAGGTTGTATTTTATGCCCTGCATGTGCATTTGGCTTAATCAATGGCTTACAATAGACTGGTGTCAAGTTAAATTGGAGAAACCTGTAGCAAGGCAGGCATGTGATGAATGGTGTGTGTGTCTCTCTGTCAGAGTCACCCTGGGCTTCTCTGGTCAGTGACGAAGATACAGAGACATCACACTTGGGGTTTTACCTCTCGCCGGGGAGGTGGCTGGAACATATTGCTCAATGTAGCCTATAGATTATAAAGGCTATAGGTGCCCTTCACGTGACGGAGGCATTTAAAATTATGCTATGGCATTGAATGGGCGCGCACATGCATGTATCCATTATTTATGGGAAACCAAGAGTAGGCTACATGGCTTATGCAGTCATTTCAGCTTTGATGGCTGAATTTGACAAACACCAGACATCCTACCTGTGAGTTTAGCCTGTCTTAAACAAATAGACAAAACGGTAGCCTATCTATGAAAGATAAATCTGCGTTATGCATTGTTATTGACGCGGTCACGGTTATTGGCCCCGGTCTCTAGGACCTAGGGGGAAGATATCTCGGCGTCAAACATCAGGCTACTTTATCCCCACCACATGAGGAAAAAAACAAACATTATGCATAAAAACATACCTGTTCATTACTCGCAGTTGACTATTGTGTCTGTCGTCCAGTGTATGCGGTAAATTGGACTCGTGTAGAATATGCCATCGCTAGTCTGTGCCGCGGCAAGCGCCGTCTGTTGCCGCTACCATGTTGTTTCTACGCCACGACAGAGAAGAAGAGGCGAAGCGAGAGGTTTTACTCCGCCCAAAATCTGTCCGCGGAAATAAACCCACGAAGTGAGGATTTTTTTGTATGCAGGTCAATGAGAACGTGTCAAATTTGGTCAACAACATTTCTTATTGCAAATTTGCAACGTGAGGTTTATTTGATCGAATAGAAATGTCGTAATGATTAAGTTGTTTAGGTGCACTCTAGGTAGGGGGAGTAGAAACCTATGTCCGTGATGAATTAATGTCAATGAAGATTTAACCTGAGATTGGCCTTTTAGGTTTTGAACGTTTATTTGTTAAAATACACTAATATACAAAAGTATGTGGACGCCCCTTCAAATTAGTGGATTCGGCTATTTCAGCAACACCAGTTGTTGACAGGTGTATAAAGTGGAGCGCCCATCCATGCAATCTCCATAGACAAACATTGACAGTAGAATGTCCTTACTGAAGAGCTCAGTGACTTTCAACGTGGCACCGTCATAGTCAACAAGTCAATTGTCAAATTTCTGCCCAGCTAGAACTGCCCCTTCAAGTGCTGTTACTGTGAAGTGGAAACGTCAAGGAGGAACAACGGCTCACCCGCGAAGTGGTAGGCTACATGAGCTCACAGAACAGGACTATTAGTTGTATTAGTAGTTATATCAGTAGGTCGTATTAGTTGTATTAGTAGTTGTAGCAGTAGTTTTATTAGTTGTATTAGTAGTTGTAGCAGTAGTTATATCAGTAGGTCGTATTAGTTGTATTAGTAGTTGTAGCAGTAGTTTTATTAGTTGTATTAGTAGTTGTAGCAGTAGTTTTATTAGTTGTATTAGTAGTTGTAGCAGTAGTTTTATTAGTAGTTGTAGCAGTAGTTGTAGCAGTAGTTGTATTAGTAGTTGTAGCAGTAGTTGTAGCAGTAGTTGTATTAGTAGTTGTAGCAGTAGTTTTATTACTTGTATTAGTAGTTGTAGCAGTAGTTTTATTAGTTGTATTAGTAGTTGTAGCAGTAGTTTTAGTTGTATTAGTAGTTGTAGCAGTAGTGTTATTAGTTGTATTAGTAGTTGTAGCAGTAGTTTTATTAGTTGTATTAGTAGTTGTAGCAGT
>QNTS01010332.1:10551-27755 GCA_003317085.1 Hucho hucho
GAGACTGTGTGAATCAAGCCTTCATGGTTGAATTGCTGAAACCACTACTAAAGGACACCAATAATAAGAAGCTTGCTTGGGCCAAGAAACTTGAGCAATGGACATTAGACCGGTGGTGTCTTTGTGATACGTGGTGTGGGATGATCTCCGCATGTGTATTTCCCACCATAAAGCATGGAGGAGGAGGTGTTATGGTGTGGGGGTGCTTTGCTGGTGACACGGTCTGTGATTATTTAGAATTCAAGGCACACTTAACCAGCATGGCTACCACAGCATTCTGCAGCGATACGCCATCCCATCTGGTTTGGGCTTAGTGGGACTATCATTTGTTTTTCAACAGGACAATGACCCAACACACCTCCAGGCTGTGTAAGGGCTATTTGGCCAAGAAGGAGAGCGATGGAGTGCTGCATCAAATGACCTGGCCTCCACAATCACCCAACCTCAACCAAATTGAGATGGTTTGGGATGAGTTGGACCGCAGAGTGAAGGAAAAGCAGCCAATAAGTGCTCAGCATATGTGGGAACTCCTTTAAGACTGTTGGAAAAGCATTCCAGGTGAAGCTGGTTGAGAGAATGCCAAGAGTGTGCCAAGCTGTCATCAAGGCAAAGGGTGGCTACTTTGAAGAATCTAAAATACATTTTGATTTGTAAGACTTTTTTGGTTACTACATGATTCCATATGTGTTATTTCATAGCACTGATGTCTTTACTATTATTCTACAATGTAGAAAATAGTAAAATAAAGAAAAACCCTTGAATGAGTGGGTGTTTCCAAACTTTTGACTGGTACTGTACATCCACATACTTCTCTCCTCTCTTCAGGTTCAGGAATTTCAGTGGATTCTTGTGCCTGCACGCCATCCCAAACACACCAGTTCTTTGGGATGTTTGGGACCCTCAATGCTGGTCCCAGACGATCTTTGGCCTACCTCTAAAGTCAACAACAGTCAGAAGACAGTTGTACTGGCTGTGACAGTCATGGTCATCTTGTCTCCACCACTCCCATCGTAGGCCCACCGGGACACATGGGATGAACTTCCCTGACTAAGACAGACAGACACAAAGTTGTTGTAGAACAGACTACATTAGTTGCAGATTTGAAACTACACTACAAGGGGGATATTTCTTTGGACAAGGTTGTTATAAAACTCCAAACCAACTCTGTGCTTGGTACAACAGATTTAGTCACATTTACCTTACCGCTGCATGGAACTGTAACTTTTATGGAAACTGAACTGTAAGTACATCATCAAGTACATCAACATTTTTGATTTGGAAGCAATTTTTTTAAGCCAGAAGTTGACAGGTTTGTTGACATAACATAAAATACATTACCTTTCATAACTCCAATTGGTGGACAATGTTGGGAGTGCTGTGTGTTCTCACAGCACAGGTGGCACAGAAATATGTATCTGAGCCACAATCCCCACAGTGCCATAACTCAGCCTCCTCCAAAACTCTACACACAATACAGATGGCGTTGGGTGCAGGACATTCCAGCTCCACTGCAGGCATGTGGAGTAGCTCCCTCAACACCTTCCTGGCCTCAACATCCTCTGCCATTCTTTTTTTTACGCCGGTGTGCACAACCTCTGCTGCAGAGGGAACCGGCTCTGTTCTCCCAGTACTCCCTCGAGAGTAGTGACAATTGTTACTGAGTGGACTATCCTGGTTAAATTAAATTGAACAGAACTGAACAGAGCAACTTTCTCACTGATCCAAGTTGATGGCAGGGTTGCACCTGACTCCAATAATCAACTAATCATGAGCTTCAGTAGAAAATGGATTTAGTTGAAATCAGGTGTGCTTGCTAGGGATGGGGGGAAAGTGCGACACTAATCTGGCCCCCGAGGACTGGAATTGCCCAGGCCTGTTCTAAATAATGACATCTGTAAAGAAAAACAAGACAATGACTAAGTTTGATTTATTCAAAATTAAGATATATTAGGACACATAATAATCTATCATAACTAGCATGACTAGTGGAGTTACTTGACTTACGCTCAATTATTTTCTTATAGTGAATCTAAAGACAGTTATGGGTAGGAAGTTGTGCTCCACATGGACATTAAGTAGTCTGAAATGCCTCCAGAGACTCATTCCATTTACGAGTTTTGTCAATTTAATCAGTCTTTTGTTTGGTGCCTTTCTGTCAATGTTGAGTAAGAACGTGCACGCATAGAAGTAGGCCTATAGGCTACATGGCCTACATGCAAATGTAGGCATAGAAATGTGCCCATTTGGGGATCTGATAGCACTCTTACCTGTCAATCAGAAATACTATCGAGCAGCTAGATGTTCTTTACCATTCGGCCATCAGATTTGCCACCAATGCTCCTTATAGGACACATCACTGCACTCTATATTCCTCTGTAAACTGGACATCTCTGTATACCCATCACAAGACCCACTGGTTGATGCTTATTTATAAAACCCTCTTAGGCCTCACTCCCCCGTCTGAGATATCTACTGCAGCCCTCATCCTCCACATACAACACCCGTTCTGCCAGTCAGATTCTGTTAAAGGTCCCCAAAGCACACACATCCCTGGGTCACTCCTCTTTTCAGTTAGCTGCAACTAGCGACTGGAACGAACTGCAACAAACACTCAAACTGGACAGTTTTATCTAAATCTCTTCACTCAAAGACTCAATCATGGACACTCTTACGGACAGTTGTGGCTGCTTTGTGTGATGTATTGTTGTCTCTACCTTCTTGACCTTTGTGCCCAATAATGTTTTGTGCTGCTACCATGTTGTGTTGCTACCATGTTGTTGTTATGTTGTGTTGCTACCATGCTGTGTTGTCATGTGTTGCTGCCTTGGTATGTTGTCTTGGGTCTCTATTTATGTAGTGTTGTGTTCTCTCTCTTGTTGTGATGTGTGTTTTGTCCTATATTTATATAGTATTTATTTAGATTATTTTTTTTATCCTAGGCCCCCGTCCCTGCAGGAGGCCTTTTGGTAGCCCGTCATTGTAAATAAGAATTTGTTCTTAACTGACTTGCCTAGTTAAATAAAGGTTAAATAAAATAACGCACCACTAATGACCTGAGGAGCTTCTCAAAGTAATGTTTTCTTCACCTCAAACAGCAAGCAAAGTATGTTTTTAAATGCATTGAGAATTACAATAGTTCCAACGTATTTTAAAAATCTTTCCAGTTCTCTCCCTTTCGATAACTCAGCGTGAAAGCGAAAAATGTCCCGCTCTGATCCAGTGGAAACGTCATAAAACAGGCCTACCTGATTACTTATGAATGCTTGACTCAGTGGAAACGTCATAAAATAGGCCTACCGGATTGCTTCTTATCAGTGCTTGACTTACTGAAATAGGTTCCGGTACTCATTTTGGGTGCTGGTAGTTTATATTTAGGTGCAGGTGCTCCACAATACTTTTGAGCTAATATTCTATAAGAGGAACAGGAGCTCAAGCAGTAGAAATTTGTGAGGTGCCGGTACTCAGCTCCAGTGAGCTCCTGCCTGTCAAGCACTGATTCTTATCCCTTGAGCAAATAGCCTACAGCTGTGTCGGTCCCTAGCTCACTGGCAGGGAAACTGAGGGCCCAGAATATTTTATACAATGTTGCAAGTTCGCTAGGGAAAGCTTTGGGCTGGAACCATAATACTTAGTTTATACAATGTTTCAAGTTTGTTGCAGAAAGCCAATGTGTAGCCAATGCGATTTATAAGATATTTATTTTTTCAGGATATTTTCTACTGCAGACTGCAATGTTTTTATTTGTTAGCTTAATGTAGGCTATTTTTACATAGTTGGCAATAGAAGTTACTTTTTAAGTTTATCATTTTCATTTAGATTTGGATCGAATTTTAATTAACCACATGACAATGATTTTGAGATATGAAGACATTATTATAAATCAAATTAAACTGTATTACAAAATGTGAAAACCATAACCGGCACAGAAACGGGTAGAAATAGTAGGATAAATTGGCATTCAAAATGAGAAAGGTTGCCAACTCCTCATGTAGCCTATTACCAGCAACTTCAGGAGAGTAATGAATCTGCAAAAGCCAGCAGGAGAATAGTTGGGTCAGGTTAAGTTTTTTTTGCTTCTGGTTATGTAGATCTCTGGCGCCCTCTTGAGGCATGTATTTTTTCATCAAACCGTAAGCTTAAAGCATCAGACAAGCTCAATGCATTTAGTTGATTTTATTAAAACAGTGTCTATATATGAAAAAAATAATTGCAGTCAATTGATTGGTCGAAATAACAGACAACTCTGTTTACCAAGATCTTTTTTAGTCGGGGACTGACCTAAAGCAAATATTTGCAATACAAACCTCCCGTGTATTGAATGTAGCCTACAAATAACATTGTCAGCATAATCTTTACAAAAGAGCAAATCGAGACTGATGATCTAACCTATTTTAATGACAAACAATATGTCATTAGCTACAGCAACCTAACAGAATATAATACAATTTACTTGAGTTTCATGGTCTGGTTTTGAGAACTTTTGACAGGGCTAAATGATGTTTACATTTTGTTAGGCCTGTGGTTCACTGGATAGCCAGCTACAAAATGGTTGAGATTCTGTGAACCCTTGTTTTTCTTTCACCACAATAATTTGCTTTTCCTTCTTAGTCATGGGGGATTCTCACTCTTAAATGCAGATAGTGGGCAATTGATAAAACTTGCAGTTGACAAAGCATCATGGTCAGTGATAACGCCTTCAGACGTTGAACTTTATTAAATTAAAAGCAGTGGTAACATTTGAGCTCTGCAGGGGAAATGACACACAACAGGTTCACATCACTCTTCTGCTCTCGACGTCAATAAAGCTCAACAAGGACGCAGGATATTCATGTTCACCTTCCTGCTACCATAACATACTGATAGTATGACTTGTGAAAATGCTGACTAACACACACATTCAATTTCTACCCTTGGAAACTTTCAGCATTCTGTAATTAAAATTGATGCATTAACAAGACATATGAAAACTAAAGGCAACCCATGCAAATGTGAGTCCAGGGTAGTGGACGTTCACTCAAGACCAGGGGATAAAGGCAGGGGTGGAGGGCAGTAGTGAGGAGGGAGATGGGCAGGATAGGCCATTTTTTGGAAAGTTCACATATGCACACTTAAAAGCACTGGATTGGTGTAATCATTGCAGATGGAATTACCACCCTATTTCTTGCAACAGTCAATTCCTTTGAAATCCACGAAGGGAAGTGAACAGGTGCACACTTAGGGCAGAGGGGATGAGAATCGGGACACTGTCTAGGTTTCTCAGCATCTCGACAGTCAACTGGGGTATTTTATTCACAGCCTAGATACAGATTGTCCAGGGTCTGTGTGCTCCTAGTGTCAGTGGGATCCTCTTAGGTGCCCACAATGCTGGGGTCGTGTGCAGAGTCTGGCAGTGTGGAGTCATGACAGTGATACAGAAAACAGTTTCCCCAGCAGCTGTAGCAGATGAGAAACAGGGCTGCCAGGAACACTAAGGCACAAATGGTACATGGCTTCCTCTCCAGAAGGAAGCTGAGCAGGTAGAAGCCCATGAACATTGAGTGATTGAACCATAAGGCCGGATTCAGGGGTTTCGGGATGAGGAGGACTGGGAGCAACCACTGAAGGCAGTACATTGTCTGCGAGGGGGAAGTGAAATCACACCAAGCTCAATCAGTTGGCCACAGGGCTAGGTGGAATGACACACAGTGGGGTTTCCTAACCACGGCAGATGTGACGTGGGAGCAGGTTGTAACCGTTTACCTTCAGGTCAGGCCTAAAAAAGGAAAGGATACAGTAAATAAAAAGGTGCGACACGCATCAGTTATACGTTTCTCTTTGACATTACATAGTTAGCAATATTTCCCTGCAAACGCAAAAATAGCTCAACTTGGTCACGCTCTCATCACCTAGCTATGCTAGTCTGCTAACCCGAAGGGCCCAAGTAGCTAACGCTACATATATGTTGGGTTAGATCGAGCACAGCAATTATCTTTAACTGCATTAAAGGCAAGTTAACTACGGTGGGGTTGATTTGGTTGACTAGTTGCAGTTAGTAACACTATAACGTTAGCTAGCTAGCTTCAAGAAGAAAACAAGTAGGGACGTCAAAAACATTCAGAAATTGCACAGATTAACGTTTTCACCATACACCAATTACAGGAAATACACATACGTTTTACCTCAGATTGGTGTTGATACTATAAAAGATCATAGTCATCTCAATTACACAAAATCAGATCAATATTTTTGGTTTGTACTATTGGTTTGGTCGTATACACTGGTATTCGCAGGACTTAGAACTATGTTGTCATTTTTCGAATTCAAATGGAATGAATGGCCACACACCAATACGTCGATTTGAGAGTCAAACTATCACTTAACCTGTTCGGGCTAGGGGGCAGTATTTTGAAGTTCGGATGAAAAACGTGCCCAAAGTAAACTGCCTGTTACTCAGGCCCAGAAGCTAGGATATGCATATAATTAGTAGCTTTGGATAGAAAACACTCTGTTAAAATAATGTCTGTAAGTATAACAGAACACATATGGCAGGTGAAAACCCGAGCAAAATCCATCCAGGAAGTGGGATTTTTTGAGGTGACCAGTTTTCAATTGAAGGCCTATTGGTTATATAGGGGAATCGCTCCCAGACTGCAGTTCCTATGGCTTCCACTAGATGTCAGTCTTTAGAAAAGGTTTCAAGCTTTTATCTTGAATAACCATGGAGTAAGAGATGTTCTTCCTGAGGTCTGACTGTTTTTGAGAGACAGCGTGGTGGTATAGAGAATCCTCATGACCAAGTAAAGAATCGCTGTTAAAAATGGCAGAAGGGAGATGGTTTGTTAAAGAATAATGGTAGAAAGTGTAAGCAGAGTAAGCTTTACGCCGGACTGAAGACAGGAGGAGAAATGGAAGAGTGAGGGCGAAGTATCGGAGGAGGTAGCTGTGGTGAAGTTCTCGGAGCCCAAGGCTTGCACCAAGGGTCAGGATAAAGATGAGTCTGACGATAGGAATATAATTTTGGGAAAAAGTGGACCCTTGACTTTTGGCTGACCCATTTGTGGTTTCAGGGTGGATGAAAACAGAGTTGGGTATTGTGGAATCGGTGAAGGTAACCAGAAGTGGTCTTGTGATAATTGTTTGTGTTTCTGCTGGTCAGAGGAAGCAGGCGCTCCGTGTTAAACTAATTGGGACAAGCGATGTGAATTGTTTTGCTCTCAAGAAAAGGGCGCTATTTATTGAAAGGAGTGATTACTGGGGTAGCGGTAAATGTGAAAGTTGACCAACTGAAGGGGAAGATTCCTGGTGTTTATGATGCTCGTCGATTGGTGCGATGCAGACAGGGTGGCGTGAGTGGTGAAACAGAAGAGTCGTTGTCTGTTCTTTTGAGTTTTGATATTGATCTTTGCCCGACAAAGTGATGTTAGGAGCTTTTGTGACGATAGCATTATGTTGGCTACTAATCAATGTATTAGTAGCCAACTAACGAGGTAGCTAGCTAACATACCGGTAGTACCTACTGCTGTAATGATGTTTGCTATGCGGTTCGTAAGGATAGAGTAGCCAACACATTGTCAGCCAACATAACGTGTAGCGTAAATAATTAAGTCATTGCTTTATTTTATTGCTCAACATTTGTCATAATTAGTTAAAGAAATTAATTTGTATCCACTCTTCGGCTGCATATCTTCCGCCATTTTCTGCAAATCTGAAAACGTGAAACCACACAGATTTCCTGAAGAATTGCATTATGGGCCCTAAAATACAGAAATAGTGTCCACTTCGTAATTTGGCAAGTGTAGTAGGCATTTGGGGACTTTTGGCATACTAACTGTATCCATACTATGACCAATAAGCATACTACATACTCAATTTAAGTCAAATAGTACAAGTATTCGAACACAGCTCCTGTCTTTAGTGAACACCCGGCATAACCGTAATGTAAAAATATATCCAATTTAGGCTGCATGTGGTTTTTGAAGTGTAGTAGTTACAACAGTGCATACACCAGATTGTCCCTCTACATCGATAAGTGATTTATTTATTGCCACTTGTCAAAACAGGTTTGTGCGTGTGCAGTTTACAAAGTCCTTGTTTAAAAAAAAAAAAATACAAGTAACGTTAATGTGATTATTGTTGCACATGTGTAGATAGTATATTTAAGGTTTCCGATATAACGAGGCGTTTCTGCATATTGGTTATTGATTTGGACTATTTATCAGGTCTTGTCAACAGGAAACAGCGACAGAACGTTATACTGTCATGTTAAACGTGCGTTTTAGGAGTACTAATTTCCAACGGTATTGCAATTCATCGTGTAAAAACATCTGAATAAATCCAAAAACGTGCTGTGATTTATTTATTTTGACGATATCAGAAATCACCAAAACGAGTAGCTAGCTAGCGAACGTTAGCTTGTTCGGTTAATAAGTAACGTTAGCTGGCTAACGAGCTACTAGCTAGCTTCCTTGCATAGTTAGCTAAAACAATCGTGTTGAAATAGTAGTTTGTAACAACTTGTCCAATTGAATTATACATAGCTAAGATTTCGCGTTTGAAGCGAAGTATTTGAATAACACATCATACAAATAATAAAACCAGACCTGCCAATTTCCAGGTTCATTCTTGATAGTTGTTTTTGATCGACTCCATTGCTGCTGCCTAGACGACTGCGTAGCAATCCCAGAGAGGAAGAGGCGGCGCGAGAGGGCTCCCCTCCCGTCAAAATCTGTCCACGCGGGAATACAGAGAAAAGCAAACCGATATCAATAGCAGACGACTCGCATTGTTAGGACGGACACGAGAACATCTCGTCATTAAACAGTATCTCTGGCTTTAGCAGTTCAATTACAAGACCAAACGAAATAGATGGTAACAAATTTGCCTTAGTGTAAATTATGTTCAAATTATTTTATTCACTAGTAAGAACCCAATACGTGTGTTAAAAACATATACAGTGTGCTACATAATAAATATTATGAGGTCAATAATTCTATAGTTCCACAATTTAAATAACGTATTTGATGGCTTGACCCCTCCAGAGATATAAGAAAAGGAGGCGATAAGAATCATTCTTCTTCTTCGGTGGGGTCTCTCGGTGGTTGGCATACAACGTTATGGTGCATTACCGCCACCTACTGTACTGGAGTGTTGGCCAGAGACAGGAAGAAACTAAATCCTGCCTGCCAGCCCTGTTGCTCTTAAAAAAGATAACAAAATATTTGAGACTATATCTAATGACGTTCTACTCAATATAGTCTTTAAACTAATTTCCTGTATCCCCTTTTCCCTCATACTAGATCTCATCGTCTCTCTTTCCATCCAATAATGTCCCCACTGAATCAATACATGCTCCACTGTCTCTGTTTCCTGGCAATACTCACATTTTCCTGTTGGATGCTTTCCTATCACATGTAAGGTCTTATTCAACTGGCTGTGTCCCACCCTTAATCTTGTAAATACAGCCTCCTCTCTTCTGTCCCTTCCTGCCGTTCTCCCCTCCCCGTTCTCCCCTTCCTCTGTACTTGAAATAAATGCCTGCCCTTAGAATCTCTATTCCACTGCTCCTGCCATTTCTCCACCATCACTGTCCATGTCATTCTTTTTGCCTCTGCTCATTGAAACTACCACATCAACATCCCCACTACTTAGTGCTTGTTTAGCCAGTACATCAACTGCCTCGTTCTCCTCCACTCCCACATGAGCTGGGATCCATTTAAATATTATCTGTATACCCATTTGTTTACTCCTGCCATGGGTTTGTAGCACCTCATAAAGCAGGTCTTGTCTGCTATGTGATATAAAGGACTGGAGACTCCTCAGCACTGCACATGAATCAGAGCAAATAACTACTCTTTCTGGCTTAACTTCCTCCACCCACTGCAAGGCCAACAGTATGGCCATCATCTCCACCGTATGTACAGCCAGATGATCTGTAATACATTTCCTGACTCTCACCTCACATTCCTGCACTACAAATGCTGACCTAGTACGTCCTGTCCTTGGATCTTTTGAACCATCTGTGTATATAGCCACAAAATTCTGATACACAGTATCCAGACATCTCTTAAACAAATCAGATGGATCAACACCCTCCCTATCTTTCCTTAGTCTCTCCAATACTTCTAGATCTACTACTGGACGTGGGAGTAGCCATGGTGGATTCACAGGGATAGCTACCGTTGGACTAAACTCCCTTCCATACAGTCCCATCTCCTTCGCCTGGGTATTACCCACCCACCCAAAGCTCGTGTTCTGTCTTCGCTCATATTCCCAGCATGCCTGTAAAATCCCTTTCGCAGGATGAGATACCCCATGTCCCGGTAGGCTGACCCAATAATTCATTGCCAGCTGCTGTCTCCTAATCTGCAAAGGCATTCCCCCATCTCCACCTGTAGTGCAGCCACTGGGGACATCCGAAACGCCCCACTACTGAGTCCTTGTCCCTGTATGACATCTAGCCTTTCCAATGATGGACGGGCTGCCGAACCATACGCTATACTTCCATAGTCTATTACAGATCAGATCAATGCAAAATATATGGTCTTCAATGGGGCACGCCCAGCCCCCCACTCCTTCCCTGTCAGACAGCGCATCACATTTAGTACCTTCTTACACTTTCCCACAACTCTCTCAATGTGTTCTGCCCAGGTCATTCTAGTATCAAAGTATACCCCAAGGTACCTGAAGGCCCCCACCCTCTCTATATAACCTCAAGCATACCTCATCTAACACCTTCTTCCTGGTAAAGAACACTGTCTGAGTTCTCTACAGAGAACCTGAATCCCCACATTAATGCCCACCGCTCTACCTCATCAATTGCTTCCTGTACCTTCCTGACTATATATGGCACATTTCTTCCTCTCTTCCATAAGGCCCCATCATTTGCAAATAACGACCTCCCAATATCCGGCTGTACCTAAGAGTAAACATCATTGATCATGATTGAGAACAACAAAGGACTAATGTTGCTCCCCTGTGGTGTACCATTATCCACCATGTAGCTGCCTGAGAGAGACTTCCCCATCCTCACCTGGATAGACCTTCCAAACAGGAAATCCTTTATCCAGTTGTACGTTCTTCCTCCTACCCCCATAATATCAAGCTTGATTAACAACCCCTCCTTCCACATCATATCATATGCCTTCTCCACATTAAAAAAATACAGCTGCAACAGTCTTCTTGTTCACCTGAGCCTTCCTTACCTCTGCTTCTAAGCAGAGCACTGGGTCCATTGTTCCCCTACCCTTCCTGAATCCGCTCTGATGTGGCGATACTAACCCCCTGCTCTCCAGGAAGTAAGTTTGCCTCTGTTAAGGCTATTGGGCGATAGCTTGTTGGCCTCGTTGGGTCCGTCCCTGGTTTCCCGATTGGTACCACTACTGCCTCCTTCCAGCTGCCTGGTAGTTTCCCCTCCTCCCACACTCTGTTGTACAACACCAATACCTTATCCAGTGCCTCATCACTAAGATGCGCCAACATAACATAATATAACACACCTCATCTTTCCCAGGTGAAGTTAACCCAGCCTTACCTATTGCCCTTTTCACCTCTGCCATGGTAAATGGTGCATTCAATGTATCATTTACATCCTCCCTCTTATCCAGCACTCCAGGATACTCCTCTCTTGTTCCCTCTCTCCCGCTCTGCCCCTCTGACAAATTTGCCGAGCTATGCACTTGGACAAACGCTTTGGCCATCATCGCTGCCTTCTCCTCATCTGTTACTACCACATCCTTCCCACTCATCAACACTGGATAATCCCACTCCCTTCTGACCCTACTCATCCTCTTAATCATCCCCCACACTTCTCCCACTGGTGTCGCCCTTCTAATGGGGTCACAGAACCGATGCCAACATGACTTCTTTGCCTGACGAATAGTTCTCCTCACCAGAGCCTCGGCCTGCTTATACTGAATCAGATGTTGGAAGTTGTGTCCTTTTCAGTACTCTAATTGCCCTGTTACTACTCCTCACCATTGCCCCACACTCCTCAGTCCACCACAGGACTGCTTTCCTCCTCCTCCCTGAACTCTTAGGTATTTGTCACATACACATGGTTAGCAGATGTTAATGCGAGTGTAGCGAAATGCTTGTGCTTCTAGTTCCGACCATGCAGTAGTAATCTAACAATTTCACAATAACTACCTTATACACACAGTGTAAAGGAATGAATACGAGTATGTACATATGAATATATGGATGAGCGATGGCTGACCGGCATAGGCAAGATGCAGTAGATCAAAGTCACCATTATTAGTCAGTTGTACAACCGAATGCCTTCAACTGTCTTCCGCATTTAACCCAACCCCTCTGAATCAGAGAGGTGCGGGGGGCTGCCTTAAATCGACATCCACGTCTTCGGCGCCCGGGGAACAGTGGGTTAACTGCCTTGTTCAGGGGCAGAACGACAGATTTTTACCTTGTCAGCTCGGGGATATCGAACTTGCAACCCTTCGGTTACAAGTCCAACGCTCTAACCACTAGTAGATGGTATATAGTACAGTATATACATGTGAGATGAGTAGTGTAGGATATGTAAACATTATATAAATGGCATCATTTAAAGTGGCTAGTGATACATTTATTACATCCACTTTTTAATTATTAAAGTAGCTAGAGATTTGAGTTGATGGCCGAATGGCATAGGCAAGATTCAGTAGATGGTATAGAGTACAGTGTATACATTTGATATGAGGATATGTAAACATTATATACAAAATTGTTTAAAGTGGCTAGTGATACATTTGTTACATCCAATTTTCTATTATTTAAAGTGGCTAGAGATTTGAGTCAGTATGTTGGCAGCAGCCACTCAATGTTAGTGATGGCTGTTTAACAGTCTGATGGCCTTGAGATAGAAGCTGTTTTTCAGTCTCTCGGTCCCAGCTTTGATGCACCTGTACTGACCTCGCCTTCTGGATGATAGTTGGGTGAACAGGCAGTGGCTCGGGTGGTTGTTGTCCTTGATGATCTTTTTGGCCTTCCTGTGACCGGGTGGTGTAGATGTCCTGGAGGGTAGGTAGTTTACCCCCGGTGATGCGTTGTGCAGACCTCACTACCCTCTGGAGAGCCTTACGGTTGTGGGCGGAGCAGTTGCCGTACCAGGCGGTGATACAGCCCGACAGGATGCTCTCGATTGTGCGTCTGTAGAAGTTTGTGAGTGTTTTTTGTGACAAGCCGAATTTCTTCAGCCTCCTGAGGTTGAAGAGGCGCTGTTGTGCCTTCTTCACCACGCTGTCTGTGTGGGTGGACCATTTAAGTTTGTCCGTGATGTGTACGCCGAGGAACTTAACTTTCCACCTTCTCCACTACTGTCCCGTCGATGTGCTCCCTCTGCTGTTTCCTGTAATCCACGATCATCTTCTTTGTTTTGTTGACGTTGAGTGTGAGGTTATTTTCCTGACACCACACGCCGAGGGCCCTCACCTCCTCCCTGTAGGCCGTCTCGTCGTTGTTGGTACTCATGCCTACCACTGTAGTGTCGTCAGCAAACTTGATGATTGAGTTGGAGGCGTGCTTGGCCACGCAGTCATGGGTGAACAGGGAGTACAGGAGAGGGCTGAGAACGCACCCTTGTGGGGCCCCAGTGTTGAGGATCAGCAGGGTGGAGGTGTTGTTTCCTACCATCACCACCTGGGGCCATCCCGTCAAGAAGTCCAGGACCCAGTTGCACAGGGCTAGGTCGAGACCTAGGGTCTCAAGCTTAATGATGAGTCTGGAGGGTACTATGGTGTTAAATGCTGAGCTGTAGTCGATGAACAGCATTCTTACATAGGTATTCCTCTTGTCCAGATGGGTTAGGGCAGTGTGCAGTGTGATTGCAATTGCGTCGTCTGTGGACCTATTGGGACAGTAAGCAAATTGGAGTGGGTCAAATTGGAGTGGGTCTGTCTGGTTGGATGGAGGTGATATGATCCTTGACTAGTCTCTCAAAGCACTTCATGATGACGGAAGTGTAGCTATTCCCTCCGCAAGGCAATCAAACAAGCTAAGCGTCAATATAGAGACAAAGTAGAGTCACAATACAATGGCTCAGACACGAGATGAATTTGGCAGGGTCTACAGTCAATCACGGACTACAAAAAGAAAACCAGCCCCATCGCGGACCACGATGTCCTGCTCCCAGACAAACTAAACAACTTATTTGCTCGCTTTGAGGATAATACAGTGCCACCGACACGGCCCGCTACTTGCGGGCTCACCTTCACCGCAGCCAACGTGAGTAAAAACATTTAAGCGTGTTAACCCTCACAAGGCTGCCGGCCCAGATGGCATCCCTGGCCGTTTCCTCAGAGCATGCGCAGACCAGCTGGCTGGTGTGTTTACGGACATATTTAATCAATCCTTATCCCAGTCTGCTGTTCCCACATGCTTCAAGAGGGCCACCATTGTTCCTGTTCCCAAGAAAGCTAAGGCAACCCACCTGCCTACTCCATCCACTGACACCTCCTCCTCCCTCTGGCCTACTGTGCATAATACGGGGTAATGATCACTCCCTACTGTCGACTCCTCCCATACCTCCCATTCACAGATTCCTGCCATCGCACTAGATACCAGAGTGAGGTCCAATGCAGACTCTTTCCCTGTAACTACATCAATCCTAGTCCCTCGGCTATCATTCAGGCACACCAGATCTTTAACTTCTATCAGATTTTCCATCACTTGGCCATTTCCATCCGCCCGTCCCCCCCCCAGAGCGTATTGTGGGCATTAAAATCCACACACCACATTACCTTACATCTATCCTGGCCCTGCACCCTCTCCAACTCTTCTAGGTTGAGATAAGAATCCCAGCAGTACGTCAATTGATAAACGGATAACGCGCCGACCAGCAGACTGTCGACCAATCGGGGGTTCCTAAGCTAATTTAAAAGTCAGGGTAGGAGTCGAAAAAAAAATACTTAATGTCACAACTTCAAAGCTATAAGATATTACAGAGGACAAGTTTATTATCTCAAATCCTGGAAAAGATTTGTAATGTTGAGCTTCTGGTTCATGGAATTCATGCTCATGTTGGGTTTTTGTGACACCCATTGACTCCTTGAGGGAGCCATCTCGTTGTCGCTTTGTACCCAGAATGCACCGCTAGATCCATTGACAACGTACGGGCAGCATAGAGTGGGCGTTAATATACAGTACCAGTCAAAAGTTTGGACACACCTACTCATTCAAGGGCTTTTCTTTATTTTTATTATTTTCTACATTAAAGAATAATAGTGAATACATCAAAACCATGAAATAACATATGGAATCACGTAGTAAACAGGGGATTGTGGAGGCCAGGTCATCTGATGCAGCACTCCATCACTCTCCTTCTTGGTAAATTAGCCCTTACACAGCCTGGAGGTGTGTTGGGACATTGTCCTGTTGAAAATCAAATGATAGTCCCACTAAGTTCAAACAAGATGGAATGGCGTATCACTGCAGAATGCTGTGGTAGCCATGCTGGTTCAGTGTGCCTTGAATTCTAAATAAATCACTGGACAGTATCACCAGCAAAGCACCCCAACACCTTCACACCTCCTCCTCCATGCTTCACGGTGGGAACCACACATGCAGAGATCATCTGTTCACCTACTCTGCGTCTCACACTGCCTGTTCACACCGCTACCATCCAGAAGGTGAGGTCGGTACAGGTGCATCAAAGCTGGGAGTGAGAGACTGAAAAACAGCTTCTATCTCAAGGCCATCAGACTGCTAAACAGTAATCACTAACTCAGAGAGGCTGCTGCCTACATTGAGACCCAATCACTGGCCACTTTAACTTCTTAGGGATGAGCGCACGAGGTGACCGTTTTGGAGAGCCTGGCGTGCCCAAAGTAAAATGCCTCCCATTCAGGCCCAGAAAATAGGATATGCACATATTTGGTACCATTGGATAGGAAACACTCAATTTTCTAAAACTGTTAACCATTTGTCTGTGAGTATAACAGAACGGATATGGCTGGCGAAACCCCAAGGAATTTCTGTCCTGGAAAAAGTGGTTTTCACAGAGTGCCTCATTTGGAACCCCTCCCTCATGAAAATGCCCATAAAAGGGCATATGAATGCAGTACCGATCGCTTCCTCTGGATGTCAACAGTCTCGAGAAAGTGTTCTGTTTTGTTTTGGATGAATTAGAGCAGAGAAGAAGAGGAAATCAGGAAGTGTCCCTTTGGAAGTCTATAGGAGAGGACACGCGCTCTCGCCAAGCGCGCACTGTGTTTTTTCCGTCTTTATAGCTCAGTTTATATTCCGGTTGATTTATTATAGTAAATATACGTAAAAGTGTTCCTAAGGATACATTTAAAACTATGTTTGATTGTTCTTGGACAAGTTTATAGGTATAAGATGAACGAGTTCTCGTCACGTTTCAATGGAGTAGTGTTATAGATTTTATGGTTATGACTAAATGTTTGTACATCTAAGAACATTCCATTCTGAAAATGTATGCAATAGAGAGGGTTACAAGACAAATGGTAGTCCAATTAATGTGTGTGTGTGTCTAGATATTAACTTGGTGTGCAGAAGTATGACTTCATTTAGGGGGTGTCTGTGTGAACAAAGGGTTCTTTGATTCTACCAGACACATGCGAGAGGCCCGTCCTTGAGAAGAACCTCCCAACACCTCCCAAGTTTGACTTATTTGTAAAGATTGTGATAAGGCTGTGGGAAGAGACTATGTTCTTGGAGAGGGTGGGGGGAGAGGTGGGAATCTTGCATCTTTGTATTTCAACATTGTACCATATAAAAGACTGTGTAAACCTTTTAGAGCTCAGAGCTCTCCCATGAATAAATAATCCACATTTGATCATTATAGATTGGGCCTCTGTTTGTCTCATTTCAACCAGTATCTTACAAATACTGGGTAACAGACAGAGTTTGTTTAATTGAAGTTCAGTTTATGAACATTGAGAACGAAATTTCTATAACAATTTGGTCCTTCGAGCCGGATCTCAATACCTGTTTCTGTCCAGTTCCAGTGGACACCGAAAACCGTGCACGGGCGGATCAGAGATCCGTGAGATAAAGACCTGACCTCTGAATTGAGGTTTTATTCAGGCCGGTGGGAGACTGGAACACGACAGAGACAGTGACGAGATCCAACCTACATTGCTTTTCCCAGTCTGCAAGACAGGTCAGTGGAATTTTTATTCACGGATTTTGAAGGGAATGGTTTGTGATATTTTGGTTCTAAAATGTTTAGAATTTAACAAAAATAGGAGCTTAATCATTCTTAACAGATT
>QNTS01010336.1:53912-66646 GCA_003317085.1 Hucho hucho
ACTGATGGTAATATACTGACTGCTGGTAATATACTGACTGATGGTAATATACTCACTGATGGTAATATACAGATGGTAATATACTGACTGATGGTAATATACTGACTGATGGTAATATACTGACTGCTGGTAATATACTGACTGCTAGTAATACACTGACTGCTGGTAATACACTGTATCACTGGAGAAGGACCGAGGTCAGAGTAAGACATGATTGTATTATTGGTAAAACGTCATATCAAATAATGTATCTGTTATGTACAAAAAAATCCTTGTTTATTAGATGGAACAATCCACAAGCAATAAAGAAGACAGATGAACATTTGAATATATTGTGGTCTTGAAGAGGAACAGCAAAGGGATACATATTAGAGAAGACAGAGGGCCAGTGGGTTTCCCCAAACACAGATGAAACGCTTACATAATTCAAACTCACTGCCTCAGTGATCTCTCTCTCTCTCTCTATATATATATATATATATATACTGAACAAAAATATGAACACAACATGTAAAGTTTTGGTCCCATGTTTCATGAGCTGAAATAAAAGCTCCCCGAAATGTTCCATACGGACACAAAGCTTATTTCTCTCAAACGTGGTATACAAATGTGTTTAAATCCCTGTTAGTGAGCGTTTCTCCTTTGCCAAAATAATCTATCCACCTGATTAAACAGCATGATCATTACACAGGTGCACCTTGTGATGGGAAAAAAAAAACATGAAAATATGTGATGATGAAAATATCCTCACATGAAAGCTGACAGTCTGTATTTTAACCTCATAGACATTGTATCATTTCAAATCCAACGTGCTGGGGTAGAGAGCCAAAATAACAACAAAATGTGTCACTGTCCCAATATATTTGGAGCTCACTGTCCTCGCTTTTATCCCCTTTTGCCCTCAGCTTCAATGTATTGGGAAAGCGTTCCACAGGCATTCTGGCCCATGTTGACTCCAATGCTTCCCACAGTTGTGTCAAGTTGGCTGGATGTCCTTTGGGTGGTGGACCATTCGTAATAAACACAGGAAACTGTTGAGTGTGAAAGAAAACAGCAGATTTGTAGTTCTTGACACACTCTAACTATGGCTGGGCGGTATACCTTATTTTACTATATATCGGTATTGATGCACGGACCGGTTTGTTTTTTTACCAGTAACATGGCCTGACCCAACAACAGAAGGTCACCTCCTTCGTGGCCTGACCCAACAACAGAAGGTCACCTCCTTCGTGACCTGACCCAACAACAGAAGTTCACCTCCTTCGTGACCTGACCCAACAATAGAAGGTCACCTCCTTCGTGGCCTGACCCAAGAACAGAAGGTCACCTCCTTCGTGGCCTGACCCAAGAACAGAAGGTCACCTCCTTCGTGGCCTGACCCAACAACAGAAGGTCACCTCCTTCGTGACCTGACCCAACAACAGAAGGTCAGAAGTGCCTCCCTAAAAGTGTCCAGGGTTCTAACTAAACACAGCATGCTCTTCACAGACTGCGGAGGTATTTAAATAGTGCAGGGTGACAGTCTATGGATAGCATAACTGCTCTCTGTCAAACAGGTCCCCCTGTCTGCGTCAACAGTCAGCCGCCGCATCCATGCACTGGCGGATGAGGTGCTTAGGATTGTTCTGGAGGAGCTCAGTCAGGCTGATGATGAGAGTAATGACAACACCGATGGAGAACAGTTGTGTGTGTGTGTGTAGGTCTGTTATTTTACTGGACATGACTTTAAAGAAGAGCTACTGATTCCCCTCGAAGGACACACCACCTGGGGACATCCTATTCACAAAGCTGGAACAATTGTTTTTACGCAGCAGGGCCTGTCATTACAAAAAGTCAACTTGGTGGTCACCGACGGGGCTCCTGCTATGGTGGGCAGACACAGGGGCCTGGTCAGCAGGTTGAAGGAAATCGCCCCCCCCCCCAAATGAATGGTTTGCATTGTCTCATCCGACAGAGTGTGCTGTGTGCCGGACTAAACGTTGAGCTAAAAAGATGTGATGGATAAAGTCGTGTTCATAATCCACTTTGTCAGGGGGACATCGAGCAACAGAACCACGTCTTTTTCTACGAACTAGTGACAGAATCAGAGGAGGCCGCCCACGATGATCTCCTGCTTCACAACCACGCCTTGCAGCATTACATTTCAGCACCAGGCTCCTATTGGTTGCAGCTGTACGTTTGTGTGACTAAAACATTTCAGTTAACTACTAGAGCTCCCAGCTTGGGCCAATCAGTGTAATTGTGTAAAAAAAAAAACAGATCTCTATGGCAAGATGCATCATTCACCCAAGTTTTGTCAAAATCAGGTCAGTGCTCTCTGCGATATCGCGTGTGACTAACGCACGAACGAACGGACGGATGGAGACAGATCCACAGTTCCCTCCCTGATTTCATTGTGGGGGACAATGATTCACATGATGTTTCCCTATTAGCTGCTTGACTGGACCACCAAAAAAGAAGCCCCACTCAGGGAGAGTAGCCTGCGGTGCACCAGCCTGCCGTGCACCAGCCTGCCGTGCACCAGCCTAGCCTACTAATACCAGAGAGGGAATGGGGGTGGAGGGAACAGATGATATTCAAATGTTGTAGTATCTAATGATGAGAAAATATCTAGATATCTTGTAAGAATCTAAATGCATTGTGTTTAGTACAACACAATACAGCAGGCCTATCCATGGCCTTAAAATACAATACATTACAATACATTACTTCACATTAGAATACATTACTTCACATTAGAATACATTACTTTACAATACAGTACTTCACATTACAATACATTACTTTACAATACATTACTTCACATTACAATACATTACTTTACAATACAATACATTACATTACAATACAATACAATAAATTACTTTACATTACATTACATTACTTTACAATACAATAGAATACATGACATTACAATACAATACAATACATTACATTACAATACATAACTTTACAATACATTACTTCACATTACAATACATTACTTTACAATACATGACATTACAATACAATATAATACAATACAATACAATACAATACAATACAATACATTACTTTACAATACTTTACATTACAATACATTACTTTACAATAATTTACAATACTTTACATTACAATACAATGCAATACAATACAAAATCCATTCAAATCAAATAAAATGTTATTGGTCACATACACATATTTTGCTCCAACAGTGCAGTAGTATCTAACAATTCACAACAATACACACACATCTAAAAGTAAAAGAATGGAATTAAGAAATATATAAATATTAGGATGAGCAATGTCGGAGTGGCATTGACTAAAATACAGTAGAATAAAATACAGAATACACATATGAGATGAGCAATACAAAATATGTAAACATTATTAAAGTGACCAGTGATTCCATGTCTATGTATATGGGGCAGGAGCCTCTAAGGTGCAGGGCTGAGTAACCAGGTGGTAGCCGGCTAGTGATGGATATTTAACAGTCTGACGGCCTTGAGATAGAAGCTGTTTTTCAGTCTCTCGGTCCCAGCTTTGATGCACCTGTACTGACCTCGCCTTCTGGATGATAGCGGGGCGAACAGGCCGTGGCTCGGGTGGTTGTTGTCCTTGATGATCTTTTTGGCCTTCCTGTGACATCGGGTGCTGTAGGTGTCCTGGAGGGCAGGCAGTTGTCATGGAATATTTCTGATTCAAAGGAGAGAGACTTGTAGATTTCTTCAGAACAATCAAACTTTAAAATATAGGAATACATTCTAATATAAAGTCATGGGAATAACATAATGTTGTAATTTCCACAACACAGTTTGCCCCCGGTGACGCATTGGACAGACCTCACTACCCTCTGGAGAGACCTGCGTTTGCGGGCGGTGCAGTTGCCGTATCAGGCGGTGAAACAGCCCGACAGGATGCTCTCAATTGTGCATCTGTAAATGTTTCTGAGGGTCTTAGGTGCCAAGCCAAACATTACAATACATGACATTACAATGCAATACATTACAACACAATACATTACAACACAATACAACACAATACATTACAATACTTCACAACACAATACATTACATTACCATGCATTACAATACATTACATTACAATACATTACAATACATTGCATTACATTACAATACATTGTAATAAATTTAAATACATTATGTACAATACAATACATTACATTACAATACAATACATTACAATACACAACAATGCATTACAATACAATATATTACAATACAATACATTACAATACAATACAATACCTCACATTACATTACAATACAATACATTACAATACATTACAATACAATACAATACAATACATTACTCTATATTACAATACATTAGAATACGATACACTATATTACAATACAATACATTACATTACAATAAATTACAATACATTACACTACACTACAATGCATTACAATACAATATATTACAATACAATACATTACAATACAATACCTCACATTACAATACATTGCAATACAATACATTACAATACTACACAATGGATTACAATACAATACAATACATTACAATACAATACAATACAATACATTACTCTATATTACAATACATTAGAATACGATACACTACATTACAATACATTCCAATACAATACCTTACAATACAATACATTAAAATGCATTACAATACCTTACATTACAATACACTACATTACATTACAATACAACACAATACATTACAATACATTAGAATAAGATACACTACATTACAATACATTATAATATGATACACTACATTACATTACAATACTCTACATTTACATTACAATACATTACAATACTCTACATTACATTACAACACCATACATTACAATACATTACAATACATAACATTACAATACATTACAATACATAACATTACAATACATAACATTACAATACATAACATTACAATACATTACAATACATAACATTACATACCATTACAATACATTACAATACATAACATTACATACCATTACAATACATAACATTACAATACATTACAATACATAACATTACACTACATTACAATACATAACATTACAATACATAACATTACAATACATTACAATACATAACATTACAATACATTACAATACATAACATTACAATACATTACAATACATAACATTACAATACAATACATTACAATACATTACAATACATTACAATACATAACAATACATTACAATACATAACATTACAATACATTACATTACAATACATTACATTACAATACATTACAATACATAACATTACAATACATAACAATACAATACATAACAATACATAACAATACAATACAATACATTACAATACATTACAATACATAACAATACATTACAATACATTACAATACATTACAATACATAACATTACAATACATAACATTACATTACAATACATAACATTACAATACATTACAATACATAACATTACAATACATTACAATACATTACAATACATAACAATACATAACAATACATAACATTACAATACATAACATTACAATACATTACAATACATAACATTACATAACATAACATTACATAACATAACATTACAATACATAACATTACAATACATAACATTACATAACATAACATTACATAACATAACATTACAATACATAACATTACATAACATAACATTACAATACATTACATTACAATACATAACATTACAATACATTACAATACATTACAATACATAACATTACAATACATAACATTACAATACATAACATTACAATACATAACAATACATAACATTAGAATACATTACAATACATTACAATACATTACATTACAATACATAACAATACATAACATTACAATACATTACAATACAATACATTACAATACATAACATTACAATACATAACAATACAATACATAACAATACAATACATTACAATACATAACATTACAATACATAACATTACAATACATAACATTACAATACATTACAATACATAACATTACAATACATTACAATACAATACATTACATAACATTACATAACATTACAATACATAACATTACAATACATTACAATACATAACATTACATAACATTACAATACAATACATAACATTACAATACATAACATTACAATACATAACATTACAATACATTACAATACATTACAATACAATACATTACAATACATTACAATACATTACAATACAATACATTACATAACATTACAATACAATACTAAAAGGCTTTCTGAATCCTCTCACTTCCACCCTCCCCCATAATACACACCAGTTGTGGCTGGTTGGAGGAACTGTAGGAGGATGGGCTCATTGTAATGGCTGGAACGGAATCAAACACGTCAAACATACGGTAACCACATTTAACTCCATTACAATGAGCCCGTCCTCCTATAGCTCCTCCCACCAGCCTCCACTGCTCCACATGAAGCACCCAACAGAGGCCTCGGACCAGTCTCCTCCTGTCCTATCGACATCCAGGGTTAACCTTCTGAACCCTGGACATTTGGAATGCGATGGATAAGATTTGATAAGCTCTCCTTGGCTATGCCAAACTGAAAGTCTGGTCAACCCACACTCCAATCTTAGTTCATACCACAAGAGGGCAGAGATATGATCCTTCCTGTCTGACTCCCCCCAACCCATCACCAGCACCCTCACCTCTCTCTCTCTTTCCTCTCTCTCTATCCCTCCCTCTTTCTTTCTTTCTTTCTTTCTTTCTTTCTTTCTTTCTTTCTTTCTTTCTTTCTTTCTTTCTTTCTTTCTTTCTTTCTTTCTTTCTTTCTCTCTCTAGCTCTCTCTCCCTCCACTACCAACACTCTCCCATCTCTGATATATTGCTTTCTGGTCAAACGTTCATAACCTATTCGATTATTATAAGTCATAAATAACGGAGTGTTCATATATGCCTGGAAAAGCTTGAAGGGTTTAAAATGTATTTATTAATTTAAATGGCTGATTCCTCTAAAAACACAATTTCCTCGAGGGAAATAGGGCGAATACATAATCCAATTTATGAAATGGGAGAAATCACAATTTTACCCCGGAGGTCTCGGATAACTAATGGAACCAATTTTGAACCAATCTTCGATTCACATTCAAATAATCTCCGATTATTATTTTTTTTGTGATACAGTTTTTTTTGTATCACATGGATATAAACTATACGAGTAATGCTTCTAATGAGACAGAATGACAATAATGTTGATATTTAGAAATACGCATGCAGACTGTGTGTAATTCGTAAAATGTTTGACGTCAACGTGTGCCAGTTTCAATCGTTCCGGTGAGTCTGATATATTGTGACAATCTAAAATATGTTCCTTTCGTGAGATAGCCTGTCATTTCAACATAGCCTAATTGAATAATGTTGTGGCAATGTAAAGCGACAGAGTAGCCCTACTGCCATATGTCTGATCAAACAGAACTACATATCCAGTCCATAACCATCTATTTTTCATCATCAAAAACTCATCTCATTCTGTAATAAAAAATGTGTAATATCACTTACCCTTTCGCTAAAATAAGTTCCTATCGACGGAAAATCACTATTTGCATCATAAATGACAGCTTTCCTTGTTTTCTTGTTCTCTACATTTGGATAACTGTGCTTGCCATTTCTCCATGTTCCCGTGGAGCGGATGCAGCGCGTCTCCAACAGACAAGGTCTCGGTGTGCGACGCACGAGAGAGGTTCTCCACGCCTTCGATGGGTGGACTTTGATGTGAGCGAGATGGAAAGAGCGGTGGGGACCGCAGGGAGGAAGACTGGTTGCGGCAACAGCGTTTCTCTCCCCCCCGCTCAAAACATTGCATCTCAAGACCACCCCTTCGGAATATTCCGCCAACTACCAGGTTAGGGTGGGGGGGGGGGGATGGGTGTGCGTGTTTCTGTCTGTGCGTAATTCATCATCATCATCATCATCATCATCATCATCATTACCCCATCATCGTCATCATCAAAATAAAATTGGATTCACAATAGCCTATTCCCGCAATGTGAAAGAAGAAGTGAACAGAGAAGCCTATATGAATTGGGACATTGGTATGATGGGTGATAATTCATCTCTTAAATCTCCACTAGTATAACATCTGAATACTAAAGAGCATTTCGGATCGAGAGGAGAAGACACGGAGCACAGCAGTGAACCAATCTGTCATCTCCATTCTGCTTGATGCTTGAATCAGAGTCCTCCTTCCTGCTGTCTCTCCTCTCCATTCTGCTTGATGCTTGAATCAGAGTCCTCCTTCCTGCTGTCTCTCCTCTCCATTCTGCTTGATGCTTGAATTAGGTTAGCAGGACAATGGTACGTCAGCTGGATGGCGACCCAGCCTACAGGCATGGTAATGTCCCAGGATCAGTCCAGTACAGTATGCAACACAGGCAGGCAGGGACTCAGTCATACTTAGATAACAACAATTGGTCCCACAACTTTAGAGAACATTCCCCTAAGAGTCTCATTACCTTGCACTTTGATAGGACTGTTCCAGTGATATTTGTTTCCAAGAAACAATTTAACAGTTTAGTCATTTAGCAGATGCTCTTATCCATAGCAACTTACAGGAGCAATTAGGGTAAAGTGCCTTGTTAAAGGGCACATCTACAGAGTTTTCACCTAGTCGGCTGAGGGATTCGAACCAGCAACCTTTTGGTTACTGTCCCAACGCTCTTAACACTGTATCACATCCAGATGTGGTTGAGGGTCCCATGGGGCGGCGAACAATTGGCCCAGCGTCGTCCGGGTTTGGCTGGGTTTGGCCGTCATTGTAAATAAGAATTTGTTCTCAACTGACTTGCATGGTTAAATAAAGGTTACATTTAAAATAAAACATAAAAAAAGAAATACACAAACCATGGTTGCCATGTTCTCAGAATATCAGATATTCATGTTCTGGACACGTTTCATGTGAACGTTGTAAGAAGACTTCTGTGTCCAATGATGTTTAAAACACAAGACGTTCTGTCATGGTCCGCTGGAGGTTTTTGTACCCAGTGTGTTCCAGAAGACGTTTTTTTGTACATCGCCTGATGTCGTCCCTTCAGAAAATCTGACCATGACCCGATTCTCCTGCTTCTTATTTACAAACAAAATTACCCCCCCCCCCCCACCCTTTTGCCCTCAGGACAGCCTCAAATCGTCCGGACTACGAGGTGTTGAAAGCATTCCAAACGGTTACTGGCCCATGTTGACTCCAATGCTTCCCACAGTCATGTCAAGTTGGCTGGATGTCCTTTGGGTGGTGGACCATTTTTGATACACACGGGAAACAGTTGAGTGTGATAAAAACTGCATCAGTGCAGTTCTTGACAAACAGGTTCACCTGGCACCTACTACCATACTCCGTTCGAAGGCACTTAAATATTTTGTCTTGCCCATTCATCCTCTGAATGGCACACATACACAATCCAAGTCTCAACTGTCTCAAGGCTTAAAAATCCTTCTTTAACGCGTCTCCCTTTCATCTACACTGATTGAAGTGGATTTAACCAGTGACATCAATAAGACATCTTATCTTCCACCTCGAATCACCTGGTCAGCCCATGTGACGGAAAGAGCAGATGTTCCTAAGGTTTTGTACACTCTGTACTGGTGGGCGGAGACTTTAACGAGGGGATACATAAAACCGTCCAACCTCACTTCTACCAGCACGTCTCCTGCGCCACGAACTCTACACCACTTTTATTCAACCCACAGAAACGCCTTACCTCATTTGCATATGGACCTATCATCACTGTATATGGACCTATTTTATTTAATTTTTTTATTCTAATTTTTTCTACTGTATTATTGACTGTATGTTTGTTTATTCCATGTGTAACTCTGTGTTGTTGTATGTGTTGAACTGCTTTGCTTTATCTTGGCCAGGTCGCAGTTGTAAATGAGAACTTGTTCTCAACTGGCCTACCTGGTTAAATAAAGGTGAAATAAAAAAACAATACAAGTCCCTCCCTCGTGCTTCCTTCAGTAAATCTGACCATGACCCCATTCTCCTGCTTCCTGTTTACAAACAAAAGCTCAAACAGGAAGTATCAGTGATGCACTCAATACAGAAGTGGTCGGATGAAGCAGACACGAGGCTACAAGACTGTTTTGCTAGTACAGACTGGGATATGTTCCGGGATTCGTCTGTTAACATTGAGGAGTTTACCACAACAGTCACGTGCTTCATCAATAAGTGCATAAGACGATGTCTTCCCCACATTGAGTGATTACAGGTAATATCCACGCTGGGCTAAAGGCTAGAGCTACCGTTTACACGAAACGGGAAATGGACATGGACACATACAAGAAAGCCCTCTACGACCACCGACGAGACATCAAACATGCAAAAGGACAATATAGGAAGAAGGCGAAATCCCATTACACCTGCTCTGATGCTCGTCGGATGTGACAGGGCTTGCAGACGATAACGGCTTACAAAGGGAAACCCAGCCATGAGCGGGCCAGCGATGCAAAACTCCCAAACGAGCTAAATGCCTTTTATGCTCGCTTCAAGTAACATAACACTGTGCCTTGAGTGAAAGCCCATGTTTTTTCCAGATTACTTTGTGATCTCGCTCTCCGTGGTCCTATGTGAGCAAAACGTTTAAACAGGTTAACAATCAGATGGGCCAGACGGAATACTAAGGTGCGTTCTCAAAACTGACTAGCTGGACAGAGTTTTTCAACCTCTCCTTGTCTCAGTCTGTAATCCCAACATGTTTCAAGCTGACCACCATTGTCTCTGTTCCCAAGAACTCCAAGGTAACCTGCCTAAATGACTATCGCAATGTAGCACTCACATCTGTAATTATGAAGGGCTTTTAAAGGCTGGTCATGACACACATCAACCCCATCATCCCAGACATCCTAGACCCACTCCAATTCACATACCGCCCCAACAGATCCACAGATGACACAATCTCAATTGCACTTCACACTGCCCTCTCCCACCTGGACGAGGGGAAATAACTATGTGAGAATGCTGTTTATTGACTATAGCTCAGCGTTCAACACCATAGTGCCCTCCAAGCTCATCACCAAGCTATGGACCCTGGGACTGAACACCTCCCTCTGCAACTGGATCCTGGACTTCCTGACGGGCCGCCCCCAGGTGGTAAGGGTAGGTAACAACACATCCGCCATGCTGATCCTCAACAGGGGGGCCCCTCAGGGATTCGTGCTCAGTCGCCTCCTGTACTCCCTGTTCACCCATGACTGCATGGCCAGGCACAACTCCAACACAATCATCAAGTTTGCTGACAACTGTGGTAGGACTGATCACAGACGACGATAAGACAGCCTATAGGGAGGAGGTCAGTGACCTGACCGTGTGGTGCCAGAACAACAACCTCTCCCTCAACATCAGTATGACCAAGGAGCTGATCGTGGACTACAGGAAACAGAAGGCCGAGCTTGCCCCAATTCACATTGACAGGGCTGTAGTGGAGCGAGTCGATAGCTTCAAGTTCCTTGGCGTCCTCATCACTAATGACTTAACATGGTCCACACACACCCGCACAGTCATGAAGAGGGCACGCCAGCATCTCTTCCCCATCAGGAGTCTGAAAAGATTAGGCATGGGCCCTCGGTTCTTCAAAAAGTATGGCCGCAAAGCATTACAGAGGGTGGTGCGGACAGCCCAGTACATCACTGCGGGCCGTCATCCATGCCATCCAGGACCTCTATCAGAAGGTGTCAAAGGAAGGCCCGAAAAATTGCCAAAAACTCCAGCCACCCAAGCCATAGACTGTTCACTCTGCTACTCGAGGGCTCCATGACCAACAGGCTCTGAGACAGCTTCTACTCCCAAGTCATAAGACTGCTAAATAGTAAAATAATGGTCCCCAAACTATCTTGCATTGACTCTACTCACACTTAGTAGACTTTATACTGTATACCCACCATATACACACTCACTAGACTATATACTGTATACCCACCATATATACACTCACTAGACTATATACTGTATACACACCATATATACACTCACTAGACTATATACTGTATACCCACCATATATACACTCACTAGACTATATACTGTATACCCACCATATACACACACACTAGACTATATACTCTATACCCACCATATACACACTACCTATACTATATACTCTATACCCACTATATATACACTCACTAGACTATATACTGTATACCCACCATATACACCCTCACTAGACTATATACTGTATACCCACTATATATACACTCACTAGACTATATACTGTATACCCACCATATACACCCTCACTAGACTATATACTGTATACCCACTATATACACTCTCTCTAGACTATATACTGTATACCCACTATATATACACTCACTAGACTATATACTGTATACCCACCTTATGTACACTCACTATACTATATACTGTATACCCATCATATACACACTCACTAGACTATATACTCTATACCCACCATATATACACTCACTAGACTATATACTGTATACCTTCTATAAATACATTCTCCACCCCCTCCAGGTGTCGCCCATCTTCCCTGTGTAATCATACCTGTTTTCTCTGTTGCCATTTCGTCTTGTCTCGTCAAGCCAACCAGCATTTACATCTTTCTTCATGTACATATCTACCTCAAATACCTTATTATTATCTATCCTGATGCCTAGTCACTTTACCCTGCCTTCATGTACATATCTACCTCAAATACCTTATTATTATCTATCCTGATGTCTAGTCACTTTACCCTGCCTTCATGTACATATCTACCTCAAATACCATA
>QNTS01010345.1:18239-33550 GCA_003317085.1 Hucho hucho
GCACGGCGAGGCACGACTCCAACACCATCATTAAATTTGCCGATGACAACAGTGGTAGGCCTGATCACCGACAACGACGAGACAGCCTATAGGGAGGAGGTCAGAGACCTGGCCGTGTGGTGCCAGGACAACAACCGCTCTTTCAACGTGATCAAGACAAAGGAGATGATTGTGGACTACAGGAAAAAGAGGACCGAGCACGCCCCATTCTCATCGACGGGGCTGCAGTGGAGAAGGTTGAGAGCTTCAACACCATAGTGCCCTCAAAGCTCATCAATACACTAAGGACCCTGGGACTAAACACCTCCCTCTGCAACTGGATCCTGGGCCTCCGACCGCAAGGCACTACAGAGGGTAGTGCGAACGGCCCAGTAGATCACTGGGGCCAAGCTTCCTGCCATCCAGGACTTCTATACCAGGCGGTGTCAGAGGAAGGCCCTAAAAGTTGTCAAAGACTCCAGCCACCCTAGTCATAGACTGTTCTCTTTGCTACCGCACGGCAAGCGGTACCGGAGCGCCAAGTCTAGGTCCAAGAGGCTTCTAAACAGCTTGTACCCCCAAGCCATAAGACTCCTGAACATCTAGTCAGATGGCTACCCAGACAATTTACAGTGCTACACCTGTTGTATTCGGTGCATGTGACTAATAACATTTGATTTGATTTGCAGTTTTACTACACGATACAATTTTTTTTAAAGCTGCGTTAGACAGGATTACCTAGACAGACCTAGGCAGACCATTTCAAACTCATCTCTCAGCATGTCCAGCCCACTCATTATCTCAGCCAACCATGGCTAGCGGGAAGGTTGTTGGCTTTTTCTGTGGCTAAACCAACTAGGCTCCTAATTTAACAATTTTATTTGTATTTACAGATTGCATACAAGTTTGATATTAAGGCACATGAAAGTTCACATGTTCACAAAACACATTTTGATTTTTTTTTTTAAAGTTTACGTTCAAACGGCTCTCCTGTGAAGTAGTGACCCGCAACGTACGCCTAGTTTCCTAAAACGGGTCACATATATTGATCACATCTTTACTAATGCTGCAGAAATACGCTTTGAAGCAGTATCCAAATCCATTGGACGTGTAATCATAATATAGTAGCCATATCTAGGAAAACCAAAGTTCCAAAGGCTGGGCCTAATCTAATGTATAGGGGGTCATATGTTGAAGATGTAAATAATATTTTCTGGACTGTGGTGTGTAATGAGGAGCAACCAGATGCTGCACTTGACACATTTATGAAATTGCTTATTCCAGTTACTAATAAGCATGCAACAATTAAGAAAATGACTATAAAAACTGTTAAATCCCCTTGGATTGATGAGGAATAAAAAAATTGAATGATTGAAAGGGAAAATGAATGGCAAATTAGTCTGGCTGCACAACCTATTGGCAAACGTACTGTAAATTGAGAAATAATTTTCCTAAACTGAACAAAAAGAAGAAACTGTAGAATGAAACAAAGATACATTATATAAAGAATGATAATAAAAAGCTTTGGAGCACCTTAAATGAAATGTTTGGCAAAAAGGCGAACTCGGCTCCATCGTTCATTTAATCAGATGGCTCACTCATTCAGATGGCTCATATTGGCCAAACTAGCAAACTTAGGCATGACATACAAACAAAAAATTCTGAACCTACACATCCATACATAACTGAAGAAATTATGAAAGACAAGCACTGTAATTTTGAATTCCATAAAGTGTGTGTGGAAGACGTGAAATAATTATTTCTGTCTATCAACAATGACAAGCCACCTGGGTCTGACAACTTGGATGGAAAATTCCTGTGGATGATAGCGGACGATATTGCCACTCCTATTTGCCATCTCATCAATCTAAGCCTACAGGAAAGTGTGTGCCCTCCGGCATGGAGGGAAGCAAAAGTAATTCTGCTACCCATGAATAGCAAAGCACCCTTTGCTGGCTCAAACAGCCGACCAATCCGCCTGCTACCAATCCTTAGTAAACTTCTGGAAAAAATTGTGTTTGACCAGATGCAATGCTATTTCACAGTAAACAAATTATAGGGAGGGGCACTCAACATGTACAGCACTTACACAAATGACTGATGATTGGCTGACAGAAATTGATAATAAGACGCTTGTGGAAGCTGTTTTGTTAGACTTCAGTGCCGCTTTTGATATTATCGATCATAATCTGCTGAAAAACGTATGTGTTATGGCTTTACATCTCCTGCTATATTGTGGATCGAGAGTTACCTGTCTAACAAAACACAGAGGGTATTCTTTATTGGAAGCCTCTCCAACCTAATCCAGGTAGAGTTGGACATTCCCCAGGGCTGTTGTCTAGGCCCCTTACTTTTTTCAATCTTTACTAATGACCTGCCACTGGCACTGAGTAAAGCCTGTGTGTCTATATATGCTGATGACTCAACACTATACACGTTAGCTACCACAGCAATTGAAATCACTGCGACACTTAAGAGCTGCCGTCAGTTTTAGAATGGATGGCAAATAATAAACTAAATATAGAAAAATACGAAAAGCATTGTATTTGGGACAAACCATTCACTAAACCCTAAACTTAAACTAAATCTTGTAATGAACAATGTGGAAATTGATCAAGTTGACCAGACTCAACTGCTTGGTGTAACCCTGGATTTTAAACTACCATGGTCCAAACATATTGATTGCAACGGTAGCTAAGATGGGGAGAGGTCTGTCTGTAATAAATCGCTGTTCTCATTTCTTGACATCGCTAACAATTAAACAAGTCGTACAGGCCCTAGTTTTGTTGCACCTGGACTACTGCCCAGTCATATGGTCAAGTGCCACAAAGAGGGACATAGGCAAATTACAATTGGCCCAGAACAGAGAAGCACGGCTGACCATTAAATGTACACAGAGAGCTAACATCAGTGACATGCATGTCAGTCTCTCTTAGGGCTGGGCGATATGGCCAAAATATCATATCACTGTATTTTAAAAAAAAAATAAGACGGTATGACGGTATTTGACGGTATTTTGTATTTTGGAATAATAAAGTTCTGAATTTGCTTAATGAGTAGTGCGTGACCCTCGGGTGGCAACACATGCATTCTAAGTGATTTCAATGGGTCTTTCTCCACTCTGATTGTTTTATACTGTTCAATTCAACTTCAACCCAAATTTTCAGCATTTTTATCAATTTTATCAATTTCTGCATTTACTGCACTCATTTGAGATCCTTTCCACACTGCCACGTAGGGCTGCATGATATGGGCAAATAATCTAGGCCTTATGTTTAACCAAATGTTGCAATTGCAATTTCACTTGCGATGTAGAGAAAAACACTTGGGTGAATTTTTGGAATCATGGATACAGAATGATTATTATAATACCATAGATAGAATATAATAGTGGGCACGTTGAGTACCATTTTGTTTTGACATGAAAACAAATGAAAATGCCAGGGAGGAGTTATTGTGACAGTGTAGGAACCAAAGTGTTGACAAGTGTTTCCTAGGGGACCTTATAATCTTTGGCTACATTGCATGTTTTCTCTTAGCTACTTCATGTAGCTAACATAGTCATGCTTCACGGATTCTTCTTTGATTTAGAACTGTTGCACAAACAACATGCTGATTTAGGTCTACACCATCACTGGTATTATCAGGCTGTATAGCTAATTACGTTTGCGCTGACTCAGTACATTTAGCTAGCCAGCTAACTAGCGATTAGCATTAACGGCTAACAAGATTAAGGCCCAACTTGCTAAGACAAACTAGCTGTTTGCAGATGTAAGAAACAATAATTATATGTAATTATAGAACACTAGTGGATTTATATTAAGAAGCAAAGTGAAAACAGCCTTGTTGTCATCATTCACCATGCAGACTGAAAGCAAGTGTCTCGTGGTCGATGAACAACAAAGAGGAAAGCTGTGTGGAAAGCAGCATGGAGAGAGAGCCGAGAGAGATGACTCAAGTAGCGAAGTAAACTATAAAAATGTACCTTATACACAGCGTATCGCATTTAACAAACCAAACATTCAAATACGCGTATAGAAGGTAAAATAAAACCTAAACTGGTCCGTGCATCAATACCGGTATATCGTAAAATATGGTATACCACCCAGCCCTAATCTCTCCTCGCTCAAAGTAGAGATTGACTGCATCACTACTTGTCTTTGTGAGAGGTATTGACATGTTAAAAGCAACGAACTGTCTGTATGACTAGCACACAGCTCGGACATACATGCACACTCCGCAAGACATGCTACCAGGGGTCTCTTCACAGTGCCCAAGTCCAGGACAGACTCTGGAATATGCACAGTACTACACAGAGCCGTGACTACATGGAATTCTATTCCACATCAAGTAACTCATGCAAGCAATAAAATCAGACTTAAAAAATTTATAAAAATACACTTTATGGAACAACGCGGACTGCGAAGAGACACACACACACACATACTAACACACTTCTTCTACACATACGTACATCTTTAATATTGTTGTATGGGGATATTATACTGCATTGGCAGCAGCTAATGGGGATCCATAATAAACAGAAATACAAATATCACACCTTTTTAGATATGTAACAACTTCAGTGATTTGCTGGCACTCTACCTCCAGAGATGGAACTCCTTTGCTGATTGGCTGTGGATATTCCAGGAGGAGGCGTTCTTCATCCAGGAACTTCCCGTCTCGTCCGTTCATGGCGGGCTGGAAGAGGCCGTAGTTCAACACATCCTTCAGACTCTGGCTCAACGTGCACAGGATCCTCTGCTTGGCAACCCACACGGTCGCGTTGGGGTTGAACCGCATACATTTCTGTGTGAGGGGTTTGGGTTAGGGTTGAAAGGGGTGGGTTAGGGTTTAAAGGGATAGGGTTAGAGAGGGGGAAAGAGAGAATCATGGTAAAAAAAAAAAAAAAGATCACAGACTTTCAGTTGTAGGCCAAGAGCCTGGGCTTGAGCATTCCCACGCAAAACCGTCACCAACATTTCCTTTACAAACACTTACGAACATTATCCTACAAACACTAATACAGACACACACTTAAAGGAATAGTTCACCCAAGTAAAAAAAATACACATTTGTTTCCTTAACCTGTAAGCAGTCTATGGACAAGATATGACAGCAATGCATGCTTTGGTTTAGTTCCCCTTTCCACATGCTAACATTTTAGCATTTGCGGCACAAATCCCATTCAGGTCATGGGACCGATCTTAGCATTTGTTGCTCATCATGTCCAAATCACCCTGTTGTGACTTGGCTTCTAACAATAATCTGAAGACTGTTATTTATCTAATCAACCTAAATATGTTTAATTGTTACCCGATTAAATGAATCATGCAACAATTAACTCATTAGGATCTGGGGCACCACGAGAGCGGTTCTTCTAGCGCCCCACTCCCGACACTACCCGGTGAAATGTAATGCGCCAAATTCAAAATCCAAAAGTTGAATTATTAAACATTCATCAATATATAAGTGTTGCATAGTCATCAAAAGCTCTGATTCTTGGCAATATCACAGCGTTGTCAGATTTCAAAAAGGCTTTACGGCAAAAGCACAACATTTGATTGTTTGAGGATAGCCCCTCTCATATTTTATGCATTAGCATAAATCCATAACCAACGCGGGTCTCACAAAATGCATAAAATCGCTAATATAAAATCGCTTACCTTTGATGATCTTCTGCTGAGGATAGTCCGAAGTGTCCAAGCAAGACAATTCATGCTTCTTTTGTTAGAAAAAGTAATTGTTTATGTCCATAAATCTCAGTTTGGTTGGCGCGTTATGTTCATAAAATACAGCGTCCACTCGCCCATTAAACCGTGAAGAGAACGCGTTCAACCTATACCTATACACATGTCCAAGAACAATCAAACATCATTGATAATGTATCCTTAGGAACACTTTTATGTATATTTACTATAATATTTCAACCGGATTATAAACTGGACGATAGGAAAGGAAAAAACCACAGCGCGCGCGAGCCCGTGAACGCGCCTCCTCTTCTGTTTACATCCGGTGACTAGTTCGAAATTCTTCTTCTATTACCATCCAGAGCAACCTAACATCACCAAGCACTGTCTAGAGACTGTTGACATCCAGTGGAAGCAATAGGTTCTGCAATCTTACTCCCAGATATGGCTGTTTTCAATGGGGAGGGGTTCAAAATGAAGCAATGTGTCAAAAACACTTTTTCCAGGACAGAAATTCCTCGGGTTTTCGCCTGCAATATCAGTTCTGTTATACTCACAGACAGTATTTTAACTGTTTTAGAAACTTCAGAGTGTTTCCTATCCAATAGTACTAATTATGTGCATATTGTTAGAAAAAGTCATTTTATCCATAAGTCTCCGTTTGGTTGGCGCGTTATGTTCATAAAATACAGTGTCCACTCGCCCATTGAACCGTGAAGAGATTTTATGCGTTTTATGAGACCCGCTTTGGTTATGGATTTATGCTAATGCATAAAATATGAGGGGCTATCCTCAAACAATCAAATGTTGTGCTTTCGCCGTAAAGCCTTTTTGAAATCTGACAACGCTGTGATATTGCCAAGAAGCGGAGCTTTTGATGACTATGCAACACTAATTCAACTTTTGGATTTTGAATTTGGCACCTTACATTTCACCGGGTAGTGTCGGGAGCGGCCCACTAGCGCGCCGCTACTCCCTAAGTAGTTAACAAAAACACTTTAATCCTTTTTCATATTTCATGCACAACACATTTTTAATGACATCACAAAATAACACACAATATTAGACATTAGTGTTTTATAGACAGCCTGTGACCATTCCTCACGTTCTATTTGAGAAATATTGTTCCATTATTCGCTTTAGGACGTGTTAGAGTTTCAGCGGGAAAAGTATTCTTAAAACAAAGGCACATTCTTCTGGTGAACAATGGAGGGAGATGCTGAATGTTCTGTCCTTGATTTACAACAGGGTGTGAGGTGTTAACCCCCACCAGTTCCCTCCTCCCCCCCTCTACGTCTGAGAGTGGGTCTGGTTGAAGTTGTTTATTGCAAAGCTGATCTGACCTAACAGGACAGTCATGACAATCCGAGAGTATCTAAAATAGTTTGTGAAGCTCAACAAATTCACTTATAGTTGATTTGAAAAAATATATCTTAACTTGAATGGGATTTGTGCCACAAATGCTAAAACATTAGCATTTGGAAGGGAAACTAAACCAATGTATGGATTGCTTTCATACCTTGTCCATAGACTGCTTACAGGATAAGGAAACCAATATCATTTTGTAATTTGGGTGAACTATCCCTTTAAAAAACATTGCCCATACAAACACGTCCCACATTTTCTCTAAGTGCCACACAGTGCCACAGCCTCAGCTATGGCGCGGGTATAGCATGACTCAGTCACACCACACCACCCCACTGACCCCTCTCCTGCACCCAGCCAGATTACCTCAGAGCTGAACAAACAAGCAATACAGCAGCATCTGCCAGGCCTGGCTGAATCAGAGAGGATTATGGGCCACGGGTCGTGTCATTCAGTGTTTGTTTGTTTGTTTGTGTTTGTCTGTGTGTGTGTGTTCACCTCCGGATCTGCTGCTCAGCTGGTGATAGTGGACCTGTGCCTGTGATAAAGACTGAGGCTGATGAACACTCTCTGAACTCTACCCATAATCCCCCCTGGCTGGCAGCAAGTAGGTGAGGAGGAGATGGAGGTAAGGATAGAGGTGTACAGGAACAGATGTCTGGCACCTGTCTGTGGAGAGACAATGGGCTGTTTCCGCCTGGCTGAGGACCATTGCAACAGTACAGCGTGTTACTTTGCTAGTACATCTCCCATCACGTTACATTATGCTCCAGCTTCATCATGAGTGCATCTCAGAACAGTAAATAGAAAGGTTAGGTTTCAGGAGAAACTTTATGTAATGTGGTCCTGTGTGCCTCAGTTGGTAAAACATGGTGCTTGCAACGCCAGGGTTGTGGGTTCAAATCAAAAATCGAATAAAATATTCCCACAAGAGACCAGAACGAAACAAGTATGAAAATGTATACAACTAAATACTGTAAGTCGCTCTGGATAAGAGCGTGTGCTAAATGACTATAATGTAAAAAAAATTTAATGAAATAGAACGGTAACATTTCAGAGAAACTTAATAAAATAGTGAAGTAGATATTTGACAGTGAAATGGCTGAAATGGGTTTGAAGTGCAACCCCAGCAGGCGTGGTATAGGGATGGAGAAAGAGAATATAAGAGAAAGAAACAACAGAGGCAGTTTGTCACTGGGAAATACCTCAACGTACATGTAATCCTCTTTTCAATTCAAAGTGCTTTATTGGGATGGGAAACATATGTTAACATTGCCAAAGCAAGTGAAATAGATAATAAACAAAAGTGAAATAAACAACAATGAATGTACAGTAAACATTACACTCAAAAAAGTTCCAAAAGAATGGAGACATTTCAAATGTCATATTATGTCTATATACAGTGCTGTAACGATGTGAAAATAGTTAAAGTGCAAAAGGGAACATAAATAAACATGGATGGTCTCTCTCTCTCGATAACACACACACACAGCCCACTGATGTTAAAACTACAGTCACCAAGCGATAAACCGATCTAATAAAATCATCCAGTGCACTCACAAGCCCATGCTAATATAATGAGTATATGATGACTCAACATTAATGAATGGTAATTCAACCTAATAAGTAAGTTAAGTAATATGAATATATATGAGAGAGGAGGAATAGTTAATCCCAGTACTTTGATTTATTCAACACTATAGGGTACAAAACCGCCTCATTTCAGAAGCTCTTATGTGGGTGGTCTTGTACTGTGTAATTTGTGTGTGTGTGTGTGTGTGTTGTACTGTGGGGAGGTGTTGAATTATTCAACTGTGTTAGTTTTCCCAGTGGACTGTGTGACCCAATCATGTGATCAAATACCACAGATGAGCACTCAGTTTTGATGAATATGGAATTATGGGTATTAGCACATACATGTGTGATCACACATGTGAACACACACACACGCACACGCACACACACACACACACACACACACGTGAACATACACACACACAAACACACATGGACACACACACCTTTCCCTCTACATTCTGTACCAAAGCCCAAGTTAATTACATCACAATTACATCAGGTTCATATGTAGGTCAACACAAATTGACCCGAAAGATTTCCACCCACTGTGTGACCCACTTACCCCCTCCCATAACCCCTCCCCTCTACACCTATCTCAAACCACAGGGAGTCATAACCGTTCCATATTTCAACAACATGTTTCCCATTTATAGGAATGAGCAGAGAGATAGAGAGAAAGATAAAGAGGAGAGACAGAGGCAGAAAGGGAGAAAAAGAAACAGTTAAGATTACAAAGAGAAACAGAGACTGACAAAGGAAAAGTGAGAGATGGACGTACTGTAAAAGCAAGAGTGTTGAGTAGTGGAGGGACAGAAAAACAGTTGTTCATTGTAGGTGTTATCTCTCTCTCTCTACCTCCAAATCAAAGTGAGTTTATTGGTATGGGAAACATGTGTTTACATTGTCAAAGCAAGTGAAATGAACAATAAACAAAAGTGAGAAGACACAAAACACTAACAAAAACATAATAGAATTTAACAATAATTTGTGTCGAAGCACAGATCTGGGGAAGGGTGACAAACCATTTCTGCAGCAGTCCCCAAGAACACAGTGGCCTCCATCATTCTTACATGGAAGAAGTTTGGAACCACTAAGACTCTTCCTAGAGCTGGCCGCCCAGCCAAACTGAGCAATCGGGGTTGAAGGGCCTTGGTCAGGAAGGTGACCAAGAACCCGATGGTCACTCTGACAGAGCTACAGAGTTCTTCTGTGGAGATGGGAGAACCTTCCAGAAGGACAACTATCTCTGCAGCACTTCACCAATCAGGCCTTTATGGTAGAGTGGCCAGACGGAAGCCACTCCTCAGTAGAAGGCACATGACATACCGCTTGGAGTTTGCCAAAAGGCACCTAAAGGACACTCAGACCATGATAAACAAGATTCTCTGGTCTGAAGAAATCAAGATTGAACTCTTTGGCCCGAATGCCAAGCGTCACGTCTGGAGGAAACCATGCACCATCTCTACGGTGAAGCATGGTGGTGGCAGCATCATGCTGTGGGATTGGGAGACTAGTCAGGATCGAGGAAAAGATGAACGGAGCAAATTGCAGAGAGATCCTTGATGAAACCCTGCTCCAGAGCACCCATGACCTCAGACTGGGTCAAAGGTTCACCTACCAAGAGGACAACAACCCTAAGCACCTTGCCAAGACAACACAGGAGTGGCTTCGGGACAAGTTTCTGAATGTCCTTGACTGGCCCAGCCAGAGCCCGGACTTGAACCCGATCGAATATCTCTGAAGAGACCTGAAATTAGCTGTGCAGTGACACTCCCCATCCAACCTGACAGAGCTTAAGAGGATCTGCAGAGAAGTATGGGGAAAACTCCACAAATACAGGTGTGCCAAGCTTGTAGCGTCATACCCAAGAAGACTCGAGGCTGTAATCGCTGCCAAAGGTGCTTCAACAAAGTACTCAGTAAAAGGTCTGAATACGTATGTAAATGTGATAGCTTATTATTTTATATTTTTAAGACATTTGCAAAAAAATCGAAAAAACTGTTTTTGCTTCGTCATTATGGGATATTGTGTGTAGATTGATGAGGGAAAAAAACTATTTAATCCATTTCAGAAGGCTGTAGTACATTTGTAGCTTTCTCATAATTTGGTTAGGTGTGTTGTTGTCTTGGGGCTCTGTGGGGTCTGTTTGTGTTCGTGAACAGAGCCCCAGAACTAGCTGGCTGAGGGGACTGTTCTCTAGGATCATCTCTCTGTAGGTGACGGCTTTGTGGTGGAACGTGTGGGCATCGCTTCCTTTTAGGTGGTTGTAGAATTTAACAGCTCTTTTCTGGATAACTAGCAGGTATATTCCCAATTATGCTCTGCATGCATTACTTGGGGTTTTGCTTTGTACACAAATAATATTTTTGCAGGATTCTGCATGCAGTCTCAATTGGGTGTTTGTCCCATTTTGTGAATTCTTGGTTGGTGAGTCGACCCCAGACTTCACAACCATAGATGGGTTCTATAGCTGACTGAAATATTTTTAGCCAGATCCTAATTGGGATGTCGAGTTTTATGTTTCTTTTGATGGCGTAGAAGGCCCTTCTTGCCTTGTCTCTTAGATCGTCCACGGTCTCGTGGAAGTTACTTGTGGTGTTTAGGTGTTTAGCCCGAGGTATGTATAGTTCTTTGTGTGCTCTAGGGCAACGGTGACTTTTTTGGAACACCATTATTCACTGCCAGGGCCCAAGTCTGATATAGGGGCTACCATAGCTGTGGGAAGTAAGGGTGTTGCTGCAGCACCCCCTTTAAAATCGGAATTAAAAAATAAATATACGATTTTTTATTTTTTGGGTGAACTGGGCCTTTACTAGTATTACTGAACCGATACACACTACTGTAGCGCGGACAAACAATTTTTTCAGCATCTCCGCTTTGGAGAGGTAGTTGAATGATTAAGAACAGTCTCTTGCAGGAAAGGCACTTGTATAATTAAGAACTGTATCTTGCAGGATTAAATTGTTGAAATTGTAAGAGTTGTTGTCCTGTCCCTTTCTCTGTGATTGTCATTCTGATGGAATCCATAAATAACAAAACCCTGTCCTCAAACATTTATATCAAAAGGTGCTTAATTATAGGCAAAGACACAAAACAGCCACAGCAAATCAAATATTTTTATTGATCAAATAACATGGAAAACAACCACTTTTTGTGCAGTATTAATTTACCATACTTACAAATCACTTAATTGAAATGCACCCTACTGTTCAAAAGTTTTGGGTTACTTAAAAATGTCCTTGTTTTTGAAAGAAAAGCAATTTTTTGGTCAATTAAAATGACATCAAATTGATCAGAAATACAGTGTAGACATTGTTAATGTTGTAAATGACTATTGTAGCTGGAAACGGCAGATTTTTTATGGAATATCTACATAGGCGTACAGAGGCCCATTATCAGCAACCATCACTCCTGTGTTCCAATGGCACGTTGTGTTAGCTAATCAAAGTTTACCATTTTAAAAGGCTAATTGATCATTAGAAAACCCTTTTGCAATTATGTTAGCACAGCTGGTGACTGTTGTACTGATTAAAGAGGCAATAAAACTGGCCTCCTTTAGACTAGTTGAGTATCTGGAGCATCAGCATTTGTGGGTTCGATTACAGGCTCAAAATGGCCAGAAACAAAGACCTTTCTTCTGAAGCAACTATTAAAACCTTCCCCAACCAGAAACCGTTTGATGGCAGCATTCGCGCAAAACTGAAAGCGTGAACCACTGCTTTTAACCAGGGTAAGGCGACCGGAAACATGACTGAATACAAACAGTGTAGCTATTCCCTCCGCAAGGCAATAAAACAAGCTAAGCGTCAATATAGAGACAAAGTAGAGTCACAATTCAACGGCTCAGACACGGGAGGAATGTGACAGGGTCTACAGTCAATCACGGACTACAAAAAGAAAACCAGCCCCGTCGCGGACCACGATGTCCTGCTCCCAGACAAACTAAACAACTTCTTTGCTCGCTTTGAGGACAATACAGTGCCACCGACACGGCCCGCTACCAAAACCTGCGGGCTCACCTTCACCGCAGCCAACGTGAGTAAAACATTTAAAATGTGTTAACCTGTTACAGCTAGGGTCCCATTTTCCGAATTTTCGCCTGTCTGACGTGCTCAAAGTTAAATGCCCGCCACTCAGGGCCAGAAACTAGGATATTCACATAATTAGTACTATTGGATAGGAAACACTCTGAAGTGTCTAAAACCATTACGATATAGTCTGTGGGTATACCAGAACAGATATAGCAGGCAAAAACCTGAGAAATTTCTGTCCGGAAATCCTTTTTCTTTTGCCCTCCACTCACTTTGAAGGCCTGGTAATAGACGTCAATGGGGAATAGGACACAGGTTGCAGTACCTATGGCTTCCACTGGATGTCAACAGTCTCTGGAAAGTGTCTGGAGGAAATAGCCCTGAGGAGATCCTTATAGAAGAAGAAAGACTACAGGAAGGGAGAAATGTAAACAACCGTGCACGTTCACGAGAATGTGAACGCGCCCAGCTTTCTTTTCCTTTTATAACGTTTCAGTTACCATCCGTGTAAAATATGATGGCTATTATTCATAAAAGAATACATAAGGATGCATTATTAATGATATTTGATTTGTTTGTGAAAAGATGAGAGGTATAACTTGAATGCGTTTTCTTCACTGTACAACGGGCGAGTAGACTGACAATGCTTGGTGGAGTAGCTGAACATAACGTGCCAACAAAACGGAGATTTATGGATATAATGAATTACTTTTTCTAACAAAAGAACCATGGATTGTCTTGTTTGGACACTTGGGAAGCCCTCAGCAGAAGTTATTTGAAAGGTAAGCGATTTATATTAGCTGTGATATGGACATTTTGATAACCGGGCTGGATATGAATTTATGCTAATGTGGAAAATATGTGAGGTACTAGCCTCAAACAATCAAATGTGGTGCTTTCGCCGTAAAGCCTTTTTGAAATCTGACAACGCAGTGATATTNGACGTGGAGAACCAGAAGGTAGAGGAAGAGTATTATAACCAGGGCCCTTTTTATGCGTTAAGCATTTCAAAGGAGGAGTGCTGATCTAGGATAAATGTTGGGCTCCCGCGTGGCGCAGCGCTCTAAGTCCCTGACTACACCGCTCGCGTCACGTGCGCGAGTGTTACAAAATAAATGTAGAAATATATGTTATTCAATTATTAGCGTCTGGGCTAAAATAGAAGTCAGTTCTATTTCTGACGCAGATCGCGCTGCAAGTCCTGCCTCTCCCATCTCCTCATTGGTTTATAGAAGCAGGTACCCACGTGCCATCTCCTCATTGGTTATACCCACATGGGTGACTGAAAGACGAACGAGGTCAGTGGCAGTAATGCACTTAATTAATAAAATTTGCCAATCGCAATATAAAGTCAAGAGAAGAAAAAGCCTGGAAGGAGGAGAGATGACTAGAAACGATTCGGTTGACCGGTTTATGTGTGGATTAATTGTCGGAGTAGAGGACCATGAGCATTTCAGGTAAAATAACAACTCAATGTTTATATCCCAGGACAAATTAGCTAGCAAGTGCAAGCTAAATTGCCATAACTGTTTAATACTTTTCTACCTTTTCGACCGGCCGTGATTGGGAGTCACATAAAGTGGCACACAATTTGCCCAGCGTCGTCCGGGTTTGGCCGGTGTAGGCCGTCATTGTAAATAAGAATTTGTTCTTAACTGACTTGCCAAGTTAAATAAAGGTTAAGTCATTTATTTTTATAAGTACTGAAACTTGGTGTGGGGCTGTGTTGCATAGACAGGGGGACCAGATCCTAGATTAACACACCTACTCTGAGATGTTTGTGAATAGCGGCCCTGGTGTTGACAGACTGATAACAGTTCCCCCCCAGGGGTGTTATCTTTCTCAGGACAGTGGTAACAGGCTCTGTTAATGACTCTGGATAAATGGTCATTCATTGATTTATTAATATATCATTTGCCTCTCTCCAGAACTGGCTGGACCCTAACAAGGAACTGAAGAAGCAGATAAGGAGTGAGTTGCTGTGTGTTTATAGGGCACTACACTATTCTACACTACACTTCACACCAATACACTATTCCACACTATGCTACACTATACTGCACTACACTATACTACACTATGCTGCACTACACTGCACACCAATACACTATTCCACACTATGCTACACTATACTGCACTACACTATTCTACACTACACTTCACACCAATACACTATTCCACACTATGCTACACTATACTGCACTATAGTACACTACACTATTCTACACTACACTTCACACCAATACACTATGCTACACTATACTGCACTATACTACACTATACTACACTATGCTACACTATGCTGCACTACACTGCACAACAATACACTATTCCACACTATACTACACTATGCTACACTATACTGCATGACACTACACTATAGTACACTGTATGACACTACACTATACCACAGTATACTGCACTATGCTACACTATACTGCATGACACTACACTATACTGCAGTACAGTGTATGACACTACGCTATACCACACTATGCTACACTATACTGCATGACACTGCATGACACTACACTATACTGCACTACACTACACTGCACTACACTATACTACCCTATACTGCACTACACTATACTGCACTACACTATACTACACTATACTGCACTACACTATACTGCACTACACTATACTGCACTACACTATACTGCAC